>ML793168.1:134662-159154 GCA_009831015.1 Picea engelmannii
TTTAAAATATGGTAAAAGTATTGAAGAACTTATGGAAAAAAGCCCATGAACATGTATTTTCTTCCTTGGGAGTCTAATGTAGGAGCATTTTTCGAAGTCAACTCAGTAATTGACCTCTATAATGTCTTAGGAGTTTATGAGAGGAAATTGGTTTCCTCTATGTTATATAATTTTGTAATTTGATTATTTTCTTAAGGTTGTCATAGTTTTGGAAATGTGTTTACGAGGAAAAAATATTTTCCATGTAATGTAACAAATTAGCTAATTTAGCATATTGTTGAGTAATTTAGGGATATGTTTTGGTTTGTTGATATTTTTTAGCATACAAATCCATCCTTTAGCGATTCGATCAATCCCTCTCCATAATTGTATGTACCCTGAATAAAACCCTCGGGAAAAGCAGTAATGCAAAGAGAGGGAAGAATAGGGAGATTGCAGGTTGAAGTAAATTGTGTGTGCAGAGAAGAGCTCAGAGAGAAATTATATTCCTATTTCGGTAATAGAGTTCCATATTATGTTTGGTGAATGTGTGATTGTCATTTTTCTCCCAGATTGTAAAATCATTGTGTTGTTGTCACTAAGTATGTAATTGATCAGAGTGTAACCCTCACAAATATTTTTCAAATCAAGATTTAATGAAACATTAAGTAATTTGGTAAATCCAAAAAGAATCAATCGAGTGTAGGGGTGGATCGATTAACTGAATTGAGAGAAGGATTAGTTTATGTAGAGGAAAAATTATGATTTACAAGCTAAATCATAGACTAAACTTGGCAGAATTGCTATCTTTAGTGGGCTCCTACTCAACCAGACCAACCTTTAAATCATTTAAAAAACAAGTGATTTATTCCTCCCAGTGGATGGTGGGCCACTTAACATATCGTTGGCTAACAAGCTTGCTTAAATTCCCATCAAGTAAAATCTGTCAATCGGACCAGAGTTAAATGACAAAAGGAGAATTATATATGTAATGCAGGGTCCTTTGGGCCGGTGACACACATTGTATATGTATCTCGAGGCCCGGTGGTTCGGTGACCAGTGAAAGATGGTTGATATTTCCCCAGTGGTTTGGTTGTGCGGTCGTTCTGGTTTCCAATTGATAGAGATGAGCATTTCCCAGTGGGATGGTGGTCCAGTGTTTCCGCTTTCCAGTTGACATTAATGTTAAATGACCAAAACCAAATTGAGTTAAAGGGGTTTTATTGCTGATCTAGTTGGTGTTGATGTCTACCAAGTATACTCATCTAGATTTATAGCCATGCTACTCAAATTTTCAAATACACATGATGCAAATAATTATATTATGTTTGTGATTATATATAACTTTTGTTACATGTAATGATGCACATATCAATTTCAATTTGAAGAAGTACAAAATTACTGATTTGATTCATAATAAAAAAAAAATAATCATGACAATTCATTTATGAACTAACGATCACTATGCCCTTTTGGACGATTATTGGGAAATTTGAGTTTGATTGATAAAAAATGATTATGGCATATGTGTTTTTTTTATTTTTGCTCATGGTCAAAATGATGGTTATTAGACTCCTTAGCCTAATGGATTAGACATTTCTATATGGTTCTTGAAGCTTCATAGAAAAGCTTCACTTGCAGTTGAAATAAGATTTTATTTCTTTATATAGTTGTTCATTTCTACATGAAATTTTCAGAAATAACGATGGTTATTAAACTCCTTAGCCTAATGGATTAGAAATTTCTATATGGTTTTTGAAGCTTCATAGAAAAGCTTCACTTGCAGTTGAAATAAGATTTTATTTCTTTATATAGTTGTTCATTTCTACATGAAATTTTCAGAATTTAATTTCTTTTGGAAAAAAAATGCACAAATAAAAAGTGACATAGGAGTAAGAGGAAATTTCTTAGACATGTGATAGTTTTGAACCAATGGTGTCTTTAAAAATGGATATATAAATGCATGGATTTAAAATTTTGATTAAAAAGGAGAAAAAATGAAATTGCATGCGGGCTAGACTGAACGACAGAGAATGTAACATAATCAACGGTCGTAGTTGATTACAGAACTTTGATTTGCATGGGTGTTAAATAGCACCAAAGGTCCCATAAACCAGAAATCACTTTCACACCACGTGTCCAAATTCGATTTCTTACGAAACTTCGAGTGGCCAAATGAAAATCATTTTACAAAGTTTCGTAAACCATTCCAGTTTTTTTTGTCATGTGTCCTCCACTTTGTTGTTTACACATATCATGAGTAGTTAGAAACATGTATTTACACTAGGACCTTACATATTTCAACAAATAAAAGAAAGGCATGTGGAAAATGTTTGTGGGAATTAAAGATCATGGTTTTGTTGAGTTAAAGAAACCACTACAGATTAAAAAAACACTTTGCATGCATTTAAATAATATTTCAAAACCAAAATTCGAACTAGGGACTATGGGAATAACAGTTTACAAGGCACAATATTTATACCACTGGATTTGCCAAAATATAATGGATATTTTCATAAGTTCTATGTTTTATTAGTGTTATGTCAAATGTCAACAAAAACATATCGTGTAGAAATGTGTTAAGGAATAACATAGATAGAGAAAACTAGTAAAGAAAACTTTGAAATATGGCCCCTAGTAGAAAAGAATTAAGTGGGAAACGTCGTGTAACAAGCTCAGATTCCAAAAACCTAGTAGATAAAGACCAATAGATTTTTAAACTCAACTCTTTGAAAACACTTTTGAAAAAATTCATAATTTTTCTTTTTCCAGGATCATTAGTAAATTAGAAGAGGATTTTCCCAACAACATTTTATTTTCCTGAATTTGTTTAGTTAAGTGAAGAATCATATGACTCTACTCCGAGGGTTATTAAAACCAGAGATAGTCGAGACGCCTTGTTTCCTATTTCAGAATTTGTAATATCAGAGTTATTACTGTTACCTGTAATCAAGAAGACAGGGACATTAATGAAGAGGAATTGGGAAATTGTTTTAATTCATTACATTGGAACAAAATAATAGTTTTTTACTAAAATTTCTACTAACATATGCAAATTTTTCGTAGTTAAAATTTTCATTAAAAATTGTTCAATGTTTAAAGAATCAATTAAGTAAATTATAGTAATGACATGCTTAATTATGGGTTATGCCAATGGCATTTCAATGGAGGGAAGTTTCTTAGGTTTTATTCTTAAAACCTCTAAATCAACTAAATTCAACTTTGCCAAATATTTTTCTGATAATATCCATGAACAATTGATTTAGTTTCATCCATTAAAATGTTCTAGGTATCAGTCATATTTGATATATCGTATGATATATCATCAATCAACTCACTTTCAACATATGTCATTAAAAAGTAATTGATAAACAAGGAAACATATTGCCATATTTTGAATGGACTCAAGTAGTAAGAGAATGTGGGAAAAAGGGAGGTTTTAAATCATTTATAAAAAAAAATCATGGTCACATCATACTCCTTAGTGCATAAAAAGAATCTTCTTAGGATGTTTTCTAAATTCATAAAATTCCTTATTTTAGTTCACAAGTGAAGTATGGAGATTGGAACATTATTTTAAATTATATAGTTTTAAAGATATATGGCTTAGAGACGAAGCCTTACAAACTCCTTAGTGCATAAAAAGAATTTTTTTAGGATGTTTTCTAAATTCATAAAATTCCTTATTTTAGTTCACAAGTGAAGTATGGAGATTGGAACATTATTTTAAATTATATAGTTTTAAAGATATATGGTTTAGAGACGAAGCCTTACAAGCTTCCTGTTTTGTTGACTCTTAAGATTTTTTTCCTCAAATAAATCAGACAAAGGTTAAATTTAGATTATATTCAATAACAATTCTACATTAATGTTTTCAACAAAAGTTTTCTCTTTCATATAAAAATCTAAAGTTGTTTTTTATGTTGTTAAGAAAATGATGAAATGTTTTAATTTCAAAAAGGCTAATGCTTGGCAATATGATCTATGTCATTTCATTTCTAACATGAAAATATTTGCTAGTTATCTGTCATATGTCCATCATAAATATGTAGAAATGGAAAGATTAGTAAACAAAAAATCATGGGTTGATGATGCAGGAGACTAAAAAATTGGACCTCTAGATGGTCTTCTAAATTTACTAAAGGGAGTGGGTTCCCTTAATTCAAATTTGTTTTAATTTTGAAAAGATAAAATTAGTTCGAGAATAAGAGATTTGTTTCCCAAATTGGTTAGTAATTGTTATTTGCATAGATCAATAGAGCATTTAGAAGTTTTAGGAATCAAATTGATCTTTTCTAAAAATAAATGGATTTGATCCATCTTTGGTGAATCTTGATCGAATGATTACACTCTGCATAAGAACATAGATCGAGTTATGTAATAGGGGGAATTGATAATGGTTTCAATGAAAGAATGAAATTATCATAAATTCATCATTCTCCTTTTTTTTAGAATTTTTTGTTGTGTCTCTGTACTTGAATTTATAGTAATCAAGACTATTTGTTAAATGCTCATTCATTTTATCACTCTATGATTAAATCAGAGATTAGGTTGTTGAATGCAGATGTTTCACTCTCGCAAGGGAAGGGTTTATTATGATTAAGTTTTCAGACTATATGCTTAACTAAATTATGTAGACAATTGATTTTATCTACCCCATAAATCAATGGTCTATACAACGATTGCAAAGTTTGTTGAAGGGAACTAATAACTGTGAGTCGAATCAGGTTAAAGATCAAGTGAATCCAATGATGTGAATGAAAGATTCATAAGCAAATCGAAGTATACAATCACAATATGATCCATTGGTAAGTAGATCCCACTGTTCTTTTGTTTTAAGATATACGATTGTAATGTATTTCGGGTTGATAACTAGCAAGAAGGTTAATTTAAAGCCACCGGTATGAAATATTTACCATTGGTTTGAGTAGAGGGTGTGTGGTAGTCTACTGTAGATTTTGGGATCTTAATTGTTTTCATTTTAACTACCTCTCGCTCTATCCGAAATGACGTGGAGTTGACGTTGATACCAACGTTATAATAAAATATTTAATCCCTAGTTCGATTAGTTGGGTCGTATGAAGTTGAGTGTATATTGATTAAGCACACAAGTGCTAACCCTTTTCACTATGTGTATTTTTTTGATCAGGTGTAAGTTGACTTGAACAAGTGGATTTACGAGAAGGATAAGCACCCAAGCCATCATAGGGCCATTGAAAGAGGAAAGTGCAGAAGTTCACAATCCAGTGTTGAGTCTAAGTAAAAAGCAGTTCCTGAAGGATGAAACAGAGCATAAAGTGCTTGAAAAAACAAAGGCAGTTATGGAGGTAATTGATTTACTTTCAGAAGATAATATTTTATCAAATGAGCATGAGAGAATGATGATTAACAAATCCTTCAATGAATGGTTATCAAGAAGGAGCATAGATAAACCAAAAACATCTATAGCTAAAGTTGTCATGGGAGCACAAATTTTGATAAATGAATAGGAGAAGGGTGTAGAACAAGAGGTTATCTTGAAAGACAACAAGAGGATTTTGAGTGATAAACCTCCAATTGTTTTTGAAAACAGTATGAGTACATACCCCTGTGAGAAGGATCTGGTGGTTTTCAACAAAGAAGGGAAAAAACAAGTGCCTTAGAAACCAGTTCATAACAAGAAATTCTTCTTACATATTGTCTTAACAACTATCTGTGTGGTAGTCATCTTTACGATTGAGAAACGACTTCAACAAGCTAATGAACAAATTGTTTCTTTTGATATATTTGTTTCTTGTACATGAAAAGTGGTAAAAATCAGTACTTATGATACTCTATTTGTGCATGAAAATCAAGTTAAAGTTCTTACAATACAGTCATTGGGAGATCTTGCAGAGAGACTTAAGAAATCCAAGCTTTAGGGAGCAAGTATGAATTGTATCAGTGAAATAAAAACAAGTCTGTTGAATGGAAAACATTGTGATTTAGGAGGAGGATACTCAAAATATATACCTGTAATTGAACAATGTTAGGATATAGAATGGGAGGATAAGCTCCCTAAGATACAACAAAATCATATTGAGTCAAATTTGGCTAAAAAACTAGTGAAGAAGATAAAGGGCAGAAAGCCTTTTCGGCACACAATTAAATGGAAAGGCAAATCACTTGAAGATACAAAGAAGGTGGCACCAACATTCAACTCATGGACATGAGTCCATGAACAAATTGTTCCTTGGGAGTTTAATGCAGGAGAATCTCTCAAGAGTAAAAACCTGGACTTCTAAATGGTCTTCTAAATTTACTAAAGGAGTGGGTTCCCTTGATTCAAATTTTTTTAAATTTGAAAGGATATAATTTGTTCGAAAATAAGGGATTTGTTTCCCAAATTGATTTTTAATTGCTATTTGAGCGTATTGATAGAGCAACTAGAAGTTTTAGGAGTTAGATTTGATCTTTTCTAAAAATAAATGGATTTGATCCATCCTTAGTGGATCTTGATCAAATATTTTCATTGTGTATAAGAACATAGCTCAAGTTTTATAATAGGGGGATTGGGAGTGGTTTCAGTGAAATAACTAAATTAACATAAATTCATCATTCTCCTTTTTTCTAGAATGTTTTGTTGTGTCTCTGTACTTGAATTTCCAGTAATCAAGAATATTTGTTGAATTCTCATTCATTTTATCACTCTATGATTAATTCAGAGATTAGGTTGTTGAATGCATAGGTTTCACTCTCGCGAGGGTGGGGTTTATTATGATCAGGTTGTCAGACTATATGCTTAACTAAATTGTGTTTTTCTCTACCCCATAGATCGTTGGTCTATATAGTGATTGTAGAGTTTGTTGAAGGGAACTGATAACTGTGAGTCAAATCAGGTTGAATATTAGGTGAATCCATTGATGTGACTGGAAGGTTCATAAGCAAATCGAAGTCTACAGTCAATATATGATCCATTGGTAAGTAGATATGAATGTTGTTTTGTTTTAATATCTACAATTGTAATCTATTGCGGGCAGAGAACTAGCAATAAGGTTAATTTAAAGCCAATGGTACAAAATATTTACCAGTGGTTCGAGTAGAAGGAATGTGGTAGTCTATTGTATATTGTGGGATCTTAAGTGGTTTATTTTTAACCGCCTCTCCCCCCATCCAAAATGACGTGGAGTTGACATTGATACCAACGATATAATAAAAGAGTTAAGCACCGATTTGATTAGTTGGGCCGTATGAAGTTGAGTGTATATTGATTAAGCACACAAGTGTTAACCCTTGTCATTGTGTGTGGTTTTTCGACAAGGTGGAAGTTGACTTAAACAAGTGGATTTATGAGAAGGATAAGCACCCAAGCTATAATAGGGTCATGTAGGTGATCATGTGATGGAAATCAAGTGAAATACAACATAGACAAATCGAGGAAATTTCCTGCAAGGTATGTTCTTTTTATCACCTGCACTAACCAAAGTTTAACAAATTATGTAATAGAAAAATCATTCACTTCGTTTGAAAATGAATGTGAAGAAAGTAACACTGAGAGATAATCTAATCAAAGTCTAACATTGTAATTGAAATTGATTAACCAAAAAGAAGAATGGAGTTTGTAATGGAAACTCCAGAAAAATCAGATCTTCCAAGAAAAATGTCAAAACAAGATGACCCAGTGGAAGTGGATATTAAAGAACCATTATCTAAGAAGACGAGATTAGATCCCAATTTAGAATCAGAAGAAGAATCAAATAGAATAAACGATGTAAGAGAATTTATGAAGGAAAATAAAATGATTTCAATAACTAAATTTCCAACAGAAAAGGACCCAACTCACAAAGTCATAGGCAAAGTAGTTATATGAAGACAAGTTTGAAAAAAATTGTTATTTCAGAAGAAAATGTTGACATATTCAAAGAAATGGTCATAAATAAAAAAAATGGATAAACAATCTAAATAAATACTTCTTTCTCAAATTAGCCAAGAAGTACCTACACCACCAAAATTATTGTCATCCTTGAATCATGAAAAAGGAACCTTGGATATGGAAGTCTTACAACCAAAGGTCAATAATACTATGAGGGAAATACAACTTCATGAATATAAAGTCACAAGGATGACAGTTGACTTAAATGACATGCTACAGAAGACAAAATTGCTTGGCACAAGCAGATAGGAAATATTGTCACTAGAGACGTGTTGCAAGTAATAACTAGTGTAGGGAAGCTAACAAATCCCCATGAATATAAAGTCACAAGGATGACAGTTGACTTAAATGACATGCTACAGAAGACAAAATTGCTTGGCACAAGCACATAGGAAATATTGTCACTAGAGACGTGTTGCAAGTAATAACTAGTGTAGGGAAGCTAACAAATCAGGTGAACAAGATGGAAAATCAATTGGAAATTGAAAAATTTAGAGTGTAAATAGAGCTTGTCAAATAACAATAAGTGATTCAAAGAAAAAGCTAATTAATGTAGGACAAGATACAAGAAATAAGTTGAGAATTTCATTTTTGATTAAAAAAAATGATAAAGAGATTCAACATCTCAGAGGAAAATTAAATGTTGCCATTGAAAAACATGCTCAAACAAAAAAAATAATTAAATTAGAGAAGGAAAAAGATTTGTTGAGACAAGAAATTAATATACTCTCAGAACAAAATAAAAGATTGGGATAAATCATTGATAAAGTTAATGAAGAAAAATAAGTTGCTTTACCAAAAATCTTAGCTTCTAAAACCAAAATTCCTGATGTTGAAATTGTCAAAGAAAACTCAAAAGATGAAAAAATTTAAAATCTCAAAATTTAATTAGCAATAGTGCAAAAGAATTTGCAAAATGATGAAACAAGTATTAAGTGGAAAGCTTAAGAGATGGTATAGTTACAAGCACAATGCACTTTTAGAAATTGCTCATTCCATCTTGGATGAAAATGATAAGAGCATAGTTGAAGCTAGATTGAAGAATATGAAAATAGCCATAAATAATTAGAAAATAAAATGTGTACAAGGAAATATTTGATTGGAGAAAAACATCTTATTTGGGGTCAAATCATATTGATTATCAAAAAACTTAAAGTCCATTTCAATATGCTGCAAGAAACAAAACGTTTTGAAAGAATAGTCAAACTTTAAGTCTCAGGAGCATGGGAAAGACTTGGAGATAAAGTTCAAATTTTTTATGAAGTCATAAAATTATTGAACAATAAAACTCAAAATTATTTGGAAATTTTAGGCATCAAAGATAGAACTGCATTTATTATGCAAACAAATATTGTTCATGCCAAACATAGCTTGATAATGACAACTCAAAGTAAATGTAATGTTGTCCTTAAGTTTGACTAGGAATTCAAACGTTAATTTGTAGAAGATTTTGAACTTGGACTTCCACCTCCATGGAATTCAGAAAGATGGTTTTACAGTACTGAAATATATGAAGAATTGATTCTTATTAAGAGAAACAATCATGCACAATTAAACAATGTTAGTGGTTCAATCAAGGACATGATTGCTTGTGAAAAATTGTTCAAAGACTTCATGCTACTATGCACCATCACTCACCTACAACAAAATCTATCTTTAGTCTGATATGATTTAGATACATAACTTCATATTGATACTAGAATAATGGTGGATTTTAAGATTCCAAAAGGTAATGATTGGCAACATATTACTAAATTATGAAACAAGATTGCATTATTTGCAGTCACACCATCATTTGCAGTGACATCAGTATCAATTAACACATTGACACATGCATTTGCATTAGCATCAACATATAAGAAAAGAAAGAAGAAGAGCAGGTAGGAAGGCATGTGCAGCTCAACTATTTAAAGTACAAAGATAGGAAAGTTAATAGTCTTCCAATAAAATTGGACTTCCACTCTGCTAGCCTTGTCTAAATTTGGAAATTGTCATGAAAACAGTTGAAAGAAAGAAGATAAATGCAAGAAATCAAGAAGTCAATGGGTATTGTTTTCAAACTGCACTTAGAGCTTTCTTCAATAGTTGCCTCCCTCATCTTGGCTTAAGAGAATTTATGACTCATTCATGTTATTTATCTTCACAAAGGGTCCATCCCCTACTTTATCAGTATTTTTAATTTTCTTTTATTTAAGGATGATTCTAGACTTTTTTTTTTAGAAATGATTTCTTGATAATTAATCTCAAAGACTGTAATTATTGAAAGCTTTTAATACAAACACATAATTTTGTAAATTTGTTCACTTGTTGAGTCTACAATTCATGATTGGTGTTATTATATACTCATGTTTATGATTTCTTTATTTTATTCCCATGATTACTACTGAACCATCATGACATCAAGAATATTATAAATACAATATTAAAGTTATTTATGAAATTTTATGTGTTATGTTAGTTTGAAGAATCAGTTCCATATTTGTGTACCAAGAAAGTGTATTTTTCCCAAAGAAAATATCTTCTTTGAAAGTTGTTATGTAATACCCTGGTTTTGAGCCCCTAGATTAAATAATTTACTTTGTTATTTTATGAAAGGTTGGAGTGCCCAAACAATTAAAAGTGGCATGAGTTTCTAGGAAATGTAATGCTTTGATCATTATTATTAATAAAATACATTGTTGGCTTCTATACAAACAAGGACAAGAGTTATAGGGGGCTATGATTCCATGAGGAAAGGGGATTAAAAGGATAAGTATTTTTATTATATTTTATTTACCGACAATTGTTTTAATTGAGAGAAGTGGTTGCATGAGCTTCCTCGAGGAGGCCATGTGTTTCTTGATTTCCAAGTAATTATATAAACCCATCTCGTGGGTTGTTTGGGGGTTCTTTTCCATTCACTCTTTCACTCTTTCATTCATTGTTTCCCATTTATCATTCCTCATTCATTTTGGTTCTTGGATTGGGACTTGGGGGACAAATTGTTGATGAAGGAAGCCATTGTTGCTAGTTGTAGTGGTGATTGGTGTATTCCAACCATTAATTGATTCTTGTATGTTTGAGATGCATTGGCATGCGCTAAATTTTATTCACTGTTGCAAATCTTGAGAGTCCCAACATCCAGATTCTTGACCATATGCACTGGAGCCCTGGAAAGAGGTGGAAAACTCGAGGGATTGGGTGGCAGAGAAGGGGGTCCATTCTCTTGGGTTGTGAAGGTTGGAGAGAAGAGAGATGGTGTACTTTGGATTGTTGTGTGTTGAGAAACCTATGAGAGCTTGAGTGTTGATTGGTTTGGGAAACTGAGTGACACCCCGGAACTGTCCTTGTGGATTCATAGCCCTGGATCAGGGGTGACATTGCCATTGAGACTTGGAACAATAGTGTCTATGGTTGGGTGGAACGTCCATGGTATGCAACCAGTTGGTAAATCATTTTATTAAAGATAAGTGCTCTTTGTCATGTGTTTCTATGTTTGTATATTTTATTTTCGTTGTGTATTAATTAATATCTTCGAGATGTGTATCTTTAATTTCCCGCTTGCTAGTTATTATTGTGCATGTCATGTTTAAACATTATTTTATGTTGCAACATAAATCTTAATTATTGCATGTGTTGTTATGGTGTTATTTCATCTTTCTTTCTTAATTAATTGCTATAAGAATTCAAAATCAATTTAGAAGTGAGTTTTTGGAGTAGCGTGCCTGACCCGTGGGTGGCTAGGTATGTTAAAGATTGGTATTAGAGATTTTGGTTGAAACAACAGGCTGGTATGGGTCCAAATGAGTGCAAATAATGCATATTCGTTATCACATATTTTGTTTTATGTGAGTTCGGGGAAAAAATGAAGAAATTAGAGAGAAAACCCCAAAATTCGTGAGTAGATCCGAGTTCAAATGATTCAATATTGTCTAAGAAGTTTAATGGATTCAATATGCAGAGTTGTAGAGATGAATTCGACTTGGAAGGTTGAAAAAATCATATTTTAATGGTCGTTGTAGGGCAGGGAAGATTTCAGAGAACCGACGACCGAGATCGTGTTCGATCTTGAGATCAATGGCCCAGATTCGTTCTTGAAAAAATTAAAAATCCTAATGTTTTCAAAGTTTGATAAAGTTACCATATCAACGACTGAGATTCATTTTAGTGGTTTGAAAGTGAGGAAGATTAACAATCCGTGTTCATTTTCAGTCATTTGGTGATCCAGATTATTTTCGGCACGAAATGAGAGCGAAGATATAATAAATAAATGTACAGAGATATATCAGATATCCAATAATATAACAAAAATGTATCAGAGATGCAACCATAAACACATAGATACAGTAATACACAATTTTCTATTAATGAGTGAAAATGTACAAAGACTGTAAAAATATAGAGTGAAAGACTCGCTAGAATGGTGGCAGCTTATCTGAGAGAAGAGATGTGTCCACTACTCGCATTCGCAAGAAGATGATTTTACAATGAGGCTCCAAAAGAATTTTTATCATAAATAAAATACAAAACCCTAACCCTGGAAGATGAAAAGCCAACAGTTTTGTGGACCCTGTTTTGGGTAGTTTGGTGTATCAACTTCTCGGGGGCGTAACTTTGTCATATGAACTCTGTTTGGGGCGCACAATATATCCTTGGAAAGGTATCGCCAAGGAGATTCATTTTGGGGGATCAATGAGAGCCTTTGGCTATAATTGAGAAGCTCGATCCTGGAAAACCTTCATTTAGGCCCTCAAAATGGCCCCGAAAGTTAAAAACTGCTAAAAATAGTAAATTGCCAAAATTGTCAGAAAACTATTTTGAGCGAGTTGGAAAAGGTTTTTGGCCACTAATATCCACCTGGATCAATCCTACCTCCTTAGGAATCAATGGTCTCCATTGCGTTGAGTGCCCGGGGGAGAGGGAAAAGAGTTTGTTGAATCTGCATCTTGATGAGTTGTTTGCCTTGTTGGAGAAGTTGTGTTGCTTAGCTTTTTGAAGGTTTTCATGAACCTGTGGCTGGAAGGGTTGGACCTTTTAAACTAGTCTAGCTACATGAGATGTATGTGTGTAGAAGGAATCTTTGTGCTTTGCTGCAATCTTGTTGACTGGCTTCTGTTGGATAGAAGGTGCTTGGGCCAAGGCTATAGTGGTTGCATTATCCTTCTGTTCACCTTTTGAATAGATTGTGAAGAAGATAATTTTTGTTGTATGAAATACTACCTTGTGACATTTTTTAGGTGGGATAGTAGTCAGAACCACCTCTAGTATCCTGTAGAGATGACCTCCTAGAGTTATAATGACACTACGGGGTCGAGACTCATAGATACAATGATGCTTCCACATATATGGCTGGCCCAAGAAAACATCACATACATCCAACAGGGCAACATTACATAATACCTCATCCTTGAAGGGTTGGATGTCGTATGACAATCGACACTGCTGGCTGACATGAAGATCTCGTCCCCTGCGAAGCCACCCAGTGTTGTATGGTTGTGGGTGTGGTGTTGTCGATAATCCCAATTGTTTGACGACCTCTGCTGAGATGAGGTTCTTTTGGCTTCCTCTATCAACAATAAAATGCAGCGAGGTCCCCTTCACCCACATATGTGAATGAAAAAGGCGCTCCCCCTCTTCGGGATTTGTTGATTCTTCTGGTTGAATTGTTGTGGTCGCGACAATAACAGTGGGGTCTGTGTCGATGATCTGTCGTTTACCAGTATTTTCAGAATCAGATTCTGAATCAGGGTTCGACTCCTTATCTTTAATCTCGACCACCAATGACTGTTTTGAGCGACATTCATTGGTGTTGTTCCAGGGGATTTTGTGAAAATCACACCATTTTCCAATGTCCTTCTTCATCTTCCCGTGACCCTTCTTTTCCTGTGTCTTAGACTGGTTTTCAGGAAGCTGTTTGTTAGGGTCACCTTTCTCATACTTTGGTTGTTGCGAATTTGCAGATCTGAACTCCCATTTTTTCTGGTGCCTAAATTTCTGCTCAATTTTAACAACATATCGATACACAGCACCGAGTGATAAGATATCCAAAAAATCCATTTCAGTTTGGATGTATCTGTGTAGAGCCCCGTGGTATTTCAGAACCAAATGTCGCTCCGAGTCTTTGATACCTAGCTTGGTGCGCAAGGTATGGAAGGTATTGGTGAACTCCAGAAGTTCTTGGTGCCTCTCTTACCGCAGTGTCATCCATCTCATGTATTGGTCCTCATAGTTTCCAACAGGGTAATACTGTTCCTTTACCGCATCCACACAAAAATACCAAGTAGGCTCGACCCCATATATTCCAGACTCCTCTGTTGAACTTTGCTCCCAGTAAGTTTCCCACCAATGTTTGACATGGGGGAGATCCTTAAGGAGTGCGAAGGTGATCTTTTCCCTGTCGGAGAAATTATGAACAAAGAAATAACCTTCTAGTCGATTTAACCATTTTTCTAGGGCATCTGCATCTATCTGTCCTTCAAATATGGGAATATCAAAATTAAATTGTACCTTGAAAGGCAATGTGCCTCCAAAGTTTCCGCTTGATGAAGACGTGACTGCTACTATCGACAAGCATTGAAGGATGTGAGAAAAATTCTCCATCATTTCGTCCCTTTGTCACGTCAAAGCTTGCTCAAGCAACAAATTGATAGAATCGTTTGCTTTGTCGTTTTTCTTTTCTTCCATCATTGAGGGTTTCTTGGGTGTGCAAGAGTGATTGTCTTCAAGAGAGACAAGCTCGAGACCCAACTTTCTATACTCAGACATCATCGGGGACATGCACTGAAAAAAAATGATCAAGAGCAGCCTGCTCTGATACCACTGATCAGGATTGTTTTCGGCACGAAATGAGAGCGGAGATATAATAAATAAATGTACAGAGATATCTTGGATATCCAATAATATAACAAAAATTTATTAGAGATGCAACCATAAACATAGAGATACATTAATACACAATTTTCTATTAATGAGTGAAAATGTACAAAGACTGTAAAAATATAGAGTCAAAGACTCGCTAGAATGGTGGAAGCTTATCTCTGAGAAGAGATGTGTCCGCTACTCGCATTCGCAAGAAGATGATTTTACAATGAGGCTCCAAAGGTATTTTTATCATAAAGAAAATACAAAACCCTAACCCCGGAAGATGAAAATCCAACAGTTTTGTGGACCCCGTTTTGGGTAGTTTGGTGTATCAACTTCTTGGGGGCGTAACTTTGGCATACGATCTCCGTTTGGGGTGCATGATAGCTCATTGGAAAGGTATCGTCGAGGAGATTAATTTTGGGGGATAAATTAGAGCCCTTTGTTATCAATGAGAAGCTCGATCCTGAAAAACCTTCATTTAGGCCCTCAAAATGGCCCCGAAAGTTAAAAACTGCTAAAAATAGTAAATTGCCAAAATTTCCAAAAAACTATTTTGAGCGAGTTGGAAAAGGTGGGTGGCCGCCGATATCCACCTGGATCATTTGGGAATTTGGAGGAAATCAACATTCAATATCCATTTAAGTGGGATATCGACGACCCAAATTCACCTAGGTTTTGGAAGAAAATCGCTAAGTGTTAAAATTCGCCAACAAAAATATTCGATCGTCAATGGCTGATGGTCAGGGATTGACAAGTTTTGGCGAAGTGTTGAAGTTTTCTAAGATAAACCTCCGATCGTTGATGGCCGATGTTTGGGGATCGACAAGTTTTGGAAACGTGTTGAATTTCTCCAAGAGAAACCTCTTATTGCCAATGGTCGATGGTCACGGATCGACAAGTTTTGGCGAAGTGTTGAAGTTCGCCAGAAGACATCTTCGATCACCGATGATCAATGATCATGCTACGATAGACTTTGTGAAAAGTTTAGATTCTTCCAAGAGAAACTGTCGATGGACGATGGAGAAAAAAGGGTGATGATGTGTCATGCCACGTCAGCATCCACGTGTCATGCCACATCATATCGATTGATGCCTCAAGATGACATGTCATGCCACATCAACATCCATGTGTCATGCCACATCATCTTGGTTGATGCCTCAAGATGACATGTCATGCCACGTCAGCATAGTTTTCACACCAACAAAGATGGTCGATCGTTGATGGTCGGGGTTCAACGAGATTTGTAAACAATCTTGGTTGTCAGGGAGAAAGACCGATGGTTGATGGTTGATGATTGGGCATTGGGGATATCAAGCATCGATGAGATTCGTGGATGACTTTTGGTTTGTAAAGAAAAACGGTTGATGGTCGATGATCAGGCGTTGGGGAGATTGGTGGGAAAGTTTGGTTCACAAAAGAAATCATGGATCATCGAGTTTTGATAACCGATAGAGATCAAATTAATGGTCCAACATGCTTTCGACTTGATATCGACGGTGCATATTGCACTTGGGAAAAATTGTTCCACGGTTTAAAGTTTGGAGTCATTTTCATATTTTGGTCATTACTGGAGAAAATGTAGTCATATTGATATGAAACTTATTGGTTTTTTCCGCAGAGAGGAGATCTACAAAAGTTCCAAAGAGGGCCATTGTCTAATTATGCTTGGATTTTCTAGAAAATGCAAAATAGTGTTTTTTAAAGATCTGGGTCCATATCATTGCCAGAGGTCCAGATTAATATAAAATGCTTGGAGAGAGTCCGTAAAGAAGACACGCAAATAACCCATGAAGGAACAGAATAAATCCTAATGGGATTGGAATGGAGATACTGAAATAGGCCAAAATCCATTTTGAGATTTTTTAGATTTTCAGAGGAGGAAAAGTGACCCTATATGAAAAATATGGAAAATTTTATTTATTCAACATTTTATATGCTCATTTGGACAAACAACTTTGGTTTAGTGAAATTTTTCCAGAAGCACACAGATTGTGAGATAACCAGTTTTGCTAAAAATTCCAAGTCTGAAAAAAGGACAAGGTTGCAGATTCCATATTGTTGTAGTTTTTGATTGGTATATCAACTTAAAAATATGAGAGTTGTTATGAATTACTTGTCAATATTATTAACTATGTCTTTTATAAAAGTTTTTCTAGTTCCTCATATATTTTCTTCTATAATTGACAGAAGTTGTCACTTCAATAAAATTGCACCAATGGAGAAAATGCACAAAAATGATGAAAGTGGTTTTTTCAGGAAGCCATAAGTTTCAAATTATAGATCTGAATGAGGCATGAATATATTTTTTTGAAATATTATTCAAATGATAATAACCTTGATAATTTGAAGAATGATGATGTATTTCTTCATGAATTGAGCAGAAAAAGGACCTGTAGCATTATTTGAAAAAAATTTGTAATATGCATAATTCTAACAAAATGGTTGCTTGCACATTTTGCAGAATTCGGGAGTATAACCATATCAGTTCAAGATAGGAATGCAAATTCAATAAATGGAGGAAGGAGATGGAGCCTTCAGTCATGATAAAGAAGCCAAAGGTCAAAATATCAATGTTGGTAATGTAGAGACATAATCAAATGGGCACAAGAGTCGAGGGGAACAAGAAACATTAATAGAGATTATTAGAATCCTGCAAATAAAAGTGAAAAGTTATAAAGAATACAATGAGATGTTGATGAGAGAATAAAATCATATAAATGTTCAAGTGATGTAAAGGATAAATCAGTTGCATAGGAAAGCAAAGAATGGATAAGACTCAAGGTAGGAGGAAGAAGGAAGATATCATGAAAGAATAAGTAACTACATAAGAGATGGTCATTCAAGAAGTGATAGGAGAACTCATAGACATTACTCACCTCCTTAATCAACAAGACAATTTTATTCATCTGAAGACTCCATAAGCAGTCCAAAATTGTCTCCTGTTAGACACCAAAGAAGAAGACATTAATTGGAAAGTTTGCAAGGAGAGTTGAGGAAGATTAATACACCATCCTTTGATGGTGAAAGAGAAAGGGAAGATGATGTTGAATCATGGTTGTTGGGAATTAGAAAGTACTTTCAGTTGAAAAACTACTCATCCAACCTAGAAGCCAAAATTGCAACATACCATTTGCATGGAAAAACTTCTATGTGGTGGGATCAACTGAAGCAAGTTGAGCACATTAATGAGAGAAGGATCACTTGGAAGCATTTCAAGTCATATTTTCAAAAGGAGTACCTTTTAAATCACTTATATGAAAAAAAAATGCAAGATTTATTTCAATTAAGGTTGGGAAGCATGACCATGCAAAAATATGAGAAGAAGTTCTTGGGATTGTTGAAGTATGTAGGATTTATCAAGGATCATGAAAAAGTGAATATACAAAGGTTTTTAAGTGGTTTGTCATCCTTTTGTAAGGAAAATATTCAATATGATGATCTTAGGACTTTGACAGAGACCATTAGGAAGGCTGAGTACCTGCATGAGCAAGGAAAGGGCACTGAATCCATGCAAAAATCTTGGAAGGATAAGAAGAAGGAGAAATCTAACAGAGAAGGAAGGGATTCAAACCTCCTTTCATAAAAAAAAAACCCTAATAAAAATAAGCAAGATCAGTCTGGTAAAGATGAATCCAAGAAAGAAGATTCCTTGGGGAAAATAGGAAGACCACCAATCCAATGTTAGGGGTGTAAAAGAAGTCACCTATACAAGTATTTCCCTCACAGAGGAGATACAATGAAGACCATGCACACCATTCAAGAGAATAAAATAGTAGAGGAAATGGGAATAATATATGCACCCTTAGAGGATAGACAAACAGAGTACCAATCCAATTTGATCGAAGTGGAAGGTAAGATCATTAATCAGTCTGTTAATATTTTAATTGATTTAGGAGCAAGCCATTGTTACATTGATCTTGAAATAGTGGATAGATTACATTTGGAGAAAAGTAAGCTTGAGAAATCAAGTTTGGTTAAGCTAGCCACTAGAACCAAAAGAAGGATCAATGAGGCTATTAGGAGTTGCCCCATAAATCTGAATGGAGTGAGTACTAATGTTGATATGAATATCGTCCCATTAGGATATTATGGCATCCTAATTGGAATGGATTGGTTGGACCAACACCATGATGTCCTATATTGCTATAACAAGGCATTTACATGTCTTGATGAAGAAGGAAAATATAAAATTGTGAAAGGAATTCCAAGACCCATTTCCATAAGGGAGATTTCATCCTTATAGTTGAAGAGATGTCTCGGGAAAGGATGTCAATTGTATGCAAATCATGTGGAAGAGCCAAAAAAGGAAAAAGGGCCAAGCCTTAAATATTTTCCAATATTGCAAGATTTTGAAGATGTATTCCAAGAAATACTAGGATTGCCACCGAGGAGGGAGATAGATTTCTCTATTGATTTAGTACCAAGAGTTTCCCCAGTATACAAAACACCTAACAGAATGAGTACACCTGAATTGAAAGAATTACCAATGTAGCTGGAAGAATTGTTGAAGAAAGGGTACATACATCTAAGTGTTTCACCTTGGGGAGAACGAGTACTCTTTGTCAAAAATAAGGATGGAACATTGAGGCTGTGTATTGAATTTAGACAGCTAGATAAAGCCACTGTAAAGAAAAAATACCATCTACCAAGAATCAATGACCTCTTTGATCAACTAAGAGGAGAAAAGACATTTTCAAAGATAGACTTGAGATCTGGATACCATTAGGTAAGAATCGAGGAAGAAGACATCAATAATAAGACCTTTAGAATCAGGTATGGACATCGTGAATTTGCAGTGGCTGCATTTGGACTGACCAATGCACCAATTGTCTTTATGTGCTTAATGAATGGCATATTAAGAAATTATTTGGATAATTTTTCCATAGTATTCTTGGATGATATAATTATCTATTATAAGTCAGAGGAAGAGCATGAACATCACTTGAGGTTGGTATTGCAAGTGCCAAGGGAACATCAGCTTTATGCCAAGCTAAGTAAGTGTTACTTTTACCAAGAAATAATCCATTATTTGGGTGACATTATTTCAGAATAAGGAATAACAGTAGATCTAGAGAAGATTGAAGCCATTAGAGGATGGTCAACACCCATGAATGTTTCATAAATAAGATCTTTTATGGCATTAGCTAGATACTACATGAGGTTTATAGCAAATTTCTATAAGATTTCTCATCACATCAGTTCTTTGCAAAAGAAGGGAATTAAGTTTGAATGGACAACATAGTGTGAAGATAACTTTAATTTGTTAAAGTAATTACTTAATAGTGCACCTATTTTAAAGATTGTTCACCCAAATGAGAATGTTGTGGTATGTAAAAATGCGTGTAAGGAAGGACTTGGTGAAGTCCTCACTCAAAATGGACATGTCAATGGTTATGAGTCCCAAAAACTTAAAGAACATGAGAGGAATTATGCGACACATGATTTGGAGCATCCTGCCATAGTTCATTCATTGAATATGTGGAGGCATTATCTCATGGGAAAATATTTTAATTAAGGACATACCATAGTGGTGTGAAATATCTTTTTGAATAGCCAACTTTGAATGCTAGGAAAATAAGATGGCTGGAATTTTTAAGTGAGTATAACTTTGACATCAAGCATATCAAAGGAAAATAAAATAAAGTTGTTGATGCACTCAATAGAATAGTACATCTCATGCATGCTACAATTTTTAGTATGCATCAGTCGGATTTGAAGAGAAAATTTTTATATGTGGTTGTTACATATCAACATTACTTACAGGTAAAATAAATTTGATAGCAAGAAAATGTACAACAAAAAATTAAAGATTATGAAATAAGGAAGATGGATTACTTATGAATAAGAATAAAATGTATGTTCCTAGTTCCAGAGAACTTAGGAATTTTGTGTTAAAGGAAATGTTGTACTATGTTGTCATTGATGTCAAAGGGTTGATGTCAAGTATTGTCATAGTGATGTGTTTGTATCATTGATATATTGATTATTGGTTATATGGTCATTGATGTAATTGTTGTCAAAGGGTTGATGTCAAGTGGTGTCATAATGATGTGTTGATATTAAAGGGAGCTATATCATGGATGCCATGTCATGGTTGATAGGAAGAACCAAATGGATAAACTCCAAAGTGGTCCCCTTATGGTGAAATCCCTCACGGGAAGACGCTTTGTGAAGTCCAAATGGTCAGGTAGCCCAGTAGTGTGGTTAGGGAACCCAAGTTTGATTAAGGAATAATGTAATGAATATCAGTGAATTCGCAGGGGAAACTATTCCATATTGATAGTATATGTCATGTCGTTTTCGACGATACGTGGAACGTCACATAACTCCTCATGGTTAGAGAGTTATGGCCATGTGAAGTTGGAGAACCCCCGTGAGTTATCTAGAATCCCCTAGAAGGTCAAAGAAGTCAAATTATTCTAGAAGCTCCTAGAATAAGTTGACCAGTCAAAGTGGTTAGTCATGGGTTAAGTGGTTGCAACAAGAAAACAATTAAAAATAAATTAGTTGCAACTAGAAGTGGAGAGTTTACTATTTGTGGATAAAGTGGTTAAGTGGGAAAAGTGGCTAAGTGGACAAAGTTCATTAAGTCGACAATGTGGCTAAGTGGACAAAGTGGTTAAGTGGAAAAAAGTTGATACTTCTAGAGGAAGCTACTTGGAGAGTATAAATAAGAGAAAAAGGGTCTCCCATAAGCACCTATTGAGCATATTGAATATCTAAAAGTGACTGAGGTAACCAAAGGAGATGTAAGATGAATTTCAGAGGGAAGGTGAAGTAAAGAAGGATGAAATTCAAGGGAGGATAAAGTCTTTTGATGATGATTTCTAAGGTATGTTATTTACAGGTTATCTTACCATTTTCACAATAAAAAAAATTTCTAGAATGATTCATATAGATAAATCAAGAGGATGTTGAGAAAACATATCCAAGAAACTATGATAAAAATTTCAGCTTATGAGTCATTGTATCTTTGGAGTTACACTCTGTGGAAGATAGGGTTTGTTTCTAGTCCTGAAACTAGTCTAAAACAAATATTCCGGGTAAAAACGTCATAACTTCTTCATAACATATCCAAATTAAGTGAAACCAAGTGCATTGGGTTTTGGCAAATGTTTAACAGGTAGCGTATGCTTGTAATTGATGGCAAGTACAACAGTGAAGATGGCATGAGTATAGGAAGAATGTAACAGATGGGTATCAAAAGTAGTTTGGGAAGATGCTGCAGAGAAAGCTCGATAAGATCATAAGAGATAGTGCAGAGGATGGTTGGCATGCTTTATAGGCAGTATGTGTTTGTCATTGATGGTAGGATCAGAGTGTGCATCGATGGAAAAATAGGAACAAAGTAAGCTCAGGAGGAATTAGCGCAGAGTCAAATGCAGTGCATAGGTGCGCACTAGGGATGAGGTTAACTCATGGCTAAAGCTCAAGGGAGATAGCGTACTTAGGATCACATGCGGATCAAAGGTCGAGGTCTTTGACACTTAGAAATTCTTCCAAGTAAGGAGGATGCGTAAGCTCGAAGGAGAAGCGTCAGTGATCGTTGGATCCCATCCCGAATTCCCGATGATTGTCAGATCTCAATGTAGACAAGAGGAGCGCGCAGATATGGAGGATAGATCTCGGGCGTTAGATCCGAGCGCAGGGTCCGACCACCGTTGGATCGAGGAGAACCTGCACGCTCTTTAAAGTGCAAGGAGTAGAGGGCGCACAAAATCCCGAAAGAAGGAGGACCATCCATCTTCAGGCAGGACACGTGGACACAGATCAACATTTCGCTGACTGGAGAGTCAAAGGAACGGGGTTCCCTAACCCCTCGAAATCGCGAAATGTGAAATCGTGACTTAACCACAGCCGTCAGATCAAGATGTGATCTACACCGTTGATCCAACTCCATTTCGAAGTTTCGCGGATCGAGAGTTGGAGATGTCAAGTAATAATAACCACAGGAATCCCGAAATCGTGATATGCGATATTGCGATTTAATCGCAGCCATCAGATCAAGATGTGATCTGGACCATCGATCTGACTCACGTCAGCAAAACCACGTCAGCTAGGAACATGTGGCACAACCAGGTAATGACAAGTGTCAGACTGATTCAACATTTCAAGCACATGTAAGTCACGAATCAGGGTGACACGTGGTAGGTATTCGACACGTGTGACGTCAGCAGGTTTACACCACTTTGGAGTTTCGAAAATCGGGAGATGGAGATGTCAAGAAACTCTCAGCATCAGGAGTCCCGAAATGCCAAATTGCGAAACACTAAAATCCCATCAACCGTCCATCTCTGGGGGTTATGTGGACCATTGATCCAACTCCCTTTCAGAGTTTCATGGATCGAGAGTTGGAAGCATCAGAAACATTCACCACAGAAATGGCGAAATTGCAAAATGATCTGAACCGTCAGATCAAGTGTTGATCGGGACCGTTGATCCCACGCCATTTCGGGGTTTCGGGGATCGCGACTTGGAGAGCCGAGATGCCTCATCTCCAGACTCACGAAATGCGAAATCGTGAAAGCGCTGTATGCATAAGGCCGTGGTCACAACCCTTGGTCACATCAGCGAGAGATGGAGGAAAGAGCTAGAGCAACCAAGCTCCATTTCGGGGATCGCGACTGGGAATGTCGAGATGCATGGTCACACAAATGTCGAATTGTCGAATGCCAAAATGCCGAAAGAAATGCAAGATCCCATGGAATCAATCCAACGGTGCAGGTGAATTTGAACAGAGATCGGAGGGCTACTGTAGCACGATACAGTGTAACTGCCAGAAACCACTGATGGTTTTTGCCAGAGGACTTGAAGACACTTCGGGATGACTGATAGAGGAGGTGAAGAGTCTCTGGGAATCTTCAAGAGGGATGAAGATGTTCGTGGAGGCGATTAACAACTGATGAGCATTGAGGCCTATAACTGAAACAGAGAAGGTGAGCTCGACTGTCACAGAGGAGACGAAGAGTCTCAAATTGCCAGAGAGGCTGAGGAATCTCGGCATAGCATACAGTGATGCTGGACGCGCGGGGTGAACCACCAGAGAAGCCGAAGAGTCACGATGATGATCAAACAGAGCACTCGAGTTGTGGAGGAATTTGGCGCGGATTGAGCATGCAGAAGCATTGCGAATATTGCATGCACAAAGACAACAGAGACTATAAGAAGGTGGAACAAAGAAGAGATTAGGGGTTGTCGCTGTGGAGGAGAATTCAGGTGTGTGCAAGGAGGCAGAGTGCAGGAACATAAATGCATAGTAGAGGAATGGTGCATTGAAGGGATATGGCGCAGAGAGCATAAAAGGCAGAAGAACAGAAAGTGCAAAGGGTGTGCAGAAGACATTGATGCAGACAGGGCAGAGCAGTGTAATAGAATAGCGACAGGGCTAGTAAGCCATTGAATAACTCTATATCGCTGTAATAAGTTTTAGTAACAAAGAATTTACATTTCAGAGTGGTTGGGAGGTCCTAGGGAGGACTGGTGTCCTCAAAGGTTCAAGTGGGTGCTTGAACGCAGGGAGTTGGTGCTTCCTTCTAGTTGGTGCTAGAGAACCTAGGGAGTTGGTGCTTCCTTCTAGTTGGTGTTAGAGAAACCGGGGGGTTGGTGCCTCCTTCTAGTGGGTGTTAGGGAAAAAAAAGAGAGTTGGTGCTCTCAGCAAGTTGCAGCTTGCAAAAACAGAGGTTGTAGCCTCACAATGAGTTGGTGCTCATATGTATGATAATGTAAAGAATGTAGATAATACTTATCATATAAAGAAAAAGAGGTTTTTACCCTGTATG
>ML793168.1:160217-194776 GCA_009831015.1 Picea engelmannii
CCCCCTCTCACTATGGTTGTTGTGTCCAACAGGAAATGCATAATGTTCCATATATCAGACATCCTGGTCACCAGAAAATAATTGCAGCAATAATAAGCCAGTTATTTTGGCCATGAATGAAGAAAGATATTGTTGATTACATTGCCATATGTATGGAATGTCAGAGAGTAAAATTTGAGAATAGACACCCAACGGGTTTTCTACAATCATTACCAATTCCAGAGAAGAAATGAGAAGTGGTAACCATTTATTATATAACTAAATTGTCCGAGACAACAAGGCAACATGATTCAATAATGGTAGTGGTTGATAAATTGACAAAGACTACTCATTTTGTTCCTGTAAAGATGACTCATACAATACATAATGTTGCAGAAATTTACATGACGGAAATTGCTAGGTTACATGGGATACCTAAGGAAATTGTTTCAGACAAAGACACAAAGTTTACTTCAAATTTCTAGAGAGGATTATTTAAGGGATTTGGTACAAATATAAACTTTAGCACAACATACCATCCACAATCAGATGGGTAGACAGAAAGAGTCAACCAAGTAATTGAGGACATGTTGAGAATGCATGTGATGGATAAACCATCTAAGTGGGAAGATTACTTGCATTTGGTTGAGTTTTCCTATAATAATGGGTATCGATCTTCATTGAATATGAGCCCATTTGAAGCTTTGTATGGTAGAAAATGCAATACTCCAGTGAGTTGGGACAACCCAACAAACAAAGTAGTACTTGGGTAAGAATTTCTAAAGGATATGGAATATTAGATGGTTAAAATTAAGTAAAATTTGAAGGCAACACAAGATATATAGAAAAGTTATGCAGATAAGAATAATACATCTAGATATTTTAAAGTGGGAGGGCATGTGCTTTTGAAAGTGAAGCCCAAGAAGAGCTCATTGAAGTTGGGTAGTTGTACAAAGCTATAAGCCAAATTCTGTGGTCCATTTGAGATATTGGACAGAATAGGGCCAGTTGCATACATGATTGCATTGCATGCTTCCATGAATGTGCATAATGTACTTCATGTCTCTTTTCTAAAAAAGTATGTACATGATCCTAACCATGTTATTGATTGGAGTTTGATTTAGGTGGAGCTAGAGGGATACTTTTAGGTCCAGCTAGTGCGCATATTGGACAAAAAAGTCAAAATGATCCAGAATCGAGTTATAGAGCTGGTAAAAGTTTAGTGGACCTGCTACGGTCTTGAAGATGCTACTTGGGAGCATGAACATGCCATGCGGGTAGAGTACCCATGAATGTTTGAAGAATTTTGAAAATTTGATTTATGTTTTGTATATGCATTGAGAGCAGTGCCAAAATAAGGGTGAGGGGAATGTAATACACCAGTTTTGAGTTCCCATATTAAATAACGTATTTTGTTATTTTATGAAAGGATGGAGTTCCCAAACAATTAAATGAGGCTTGTGCACCTAGAAAATGTAATGTTTTTATCATTATTATTAATAAAATACATCACGGGCTGTTAGACAGACAAGGACAAGAGTTATAAGGGGCTATTATTCCACGAGAGAGGGGGATTAAAGGGCTAAGTATTTTTATTATATTTTATTTACCCATAATTGTTTTAATTGAGAGAATTGGTTACATGAGCTTCTTGGGGGAGGCCATGTGGTTCTTGATTTCCAAGTAATTATATAAACCCATCTTGTTGGTTGTTTGGGGGTTCTTCTCCATTCACTCTTTCTCTCTTTCGTTCATTGTTTCTCATTTATCATTCTTCATTCATTCTGGTTCTTAGATTGGGACATGGGGGACGAATTGCTAAGGAGGGAAGCCATTGTTACTGTATGTAGTGATGACTAGTGTATTTCAGTCATGAATTGATGCCTATATGCCTGAGATGCATTGGCATGTGCTAAATTTTATTCATGGAGATTCTTGACCATATGCATTGGAGTCCTGGAAGGAGGTGGACAACCTGAGGGACTGTGTGGAAGAGAAGGGGGTCCATTCTCTTGGGTTGTGCAGGCTGGAGAGAAGAGATTCAATGTAGTTTGGATTGTTGTGTGTTGAGAAACCTATGAGAGATGGAAGTTGACTGACACCCTAGAATCGTCCTTGTGGATTCATAGCTCTGGCTCGGGGGTGACATTGTTGTTGAGACTTGGAACAATAGTGTTTATGGTTGGGTGGAACATCCTTGGTCTGCAACGAGTTGGTGAATCATTTTGTTAAAGATAAGTGCTCTTTGTCATGTGTTTATATGCTTGTATATTTTATTTCCACTTTGTATTAATTAATATTTCTAAGATGTGTATCTTTAATGTGTGTTCTTGCTAGTTATTGCTATGCATGACATGTTTAAATATTCTCTTATGTTATAGCATAAATCTTGATTATTTCATGTGTTTTTATGGTGTTTTTGCATGGTTCTTTATTAATTAATTGCTATTAGAATTCAAAATTAGTTTAGAAGTGAGTTTTTGGAGTAACGTGCTTGGCTTGTGGGTGGCTGGGTACGTTACACATTATCATATGATTTTTATTTTATTTTATTTTTTATCCCCGTGGTTGATAAAATATGAATATGTTTCCCTCTGTAGATGTGAGTGCATGACTAAGTTAACTAGTTTTTAAGTGTGTTCTCTTTATTTTCCATCAATAATTTTTCGTACAATCAAATTCTAATATAAATGACAAAAAACTATGTTCACCTATAGGATTGATAAATAAACATTTGGCCTCAACTCCTTGAGACTTAGAAACATCAAAGTATAAATTCCATATATCAGGAGTATAGTTTATTTCTGATTGTTTTTAATCTTTTTGTATTTTTTTTTATTCTTAATGGAAGTAGAATTTACACAATTTACAATATTGGCGCTAACTCATGATTTTCAACCATTGTTATCTTGTAAAACCAAATCTAGTTAGCATTGATACAACGAACGAATTGACAAAGTGTTGAAGAGGCCTTTTTGAAGTTTAATGATGAAAACAAAGTTTTTTTAGAAGCACTAGAAAAAGGACAAAAGACAAGTTTTTTGAAATGTGTCAATACAATGGACTAATTAAAAAAGCATAGAAATTTTATTTTCTAAAATCATCGATACATTTCTTTTGGAAAACGAGAATAGAGTCATATTTTTTGAAGTTCGATGATTGATAGGAAATCAAGGGTGCTGATACACGTTTTTTCAAAATGATGATGGACAAAATTTAAAGTTTTTCATAAAGGTCATGTTTTTTTACAATCACCAATACAAATGTGTATGCAAATGTCTCCACAAAATCTATTTCATACCGATAAAAAATTTCGTAGTGTTTTTTATGCATTTTTTATTAGGAAAGCAAGTGTAAATACTTAGAATTAGTATAACCCTATACACGAGAAAGTGCCAAGAAACATAAATTTAAATATGAATATAGAGAATTTTAGCAAAAAATATGGTGCTTTCATCATATACAACCATGTTATTTTACAACAACCGTGTTTCCATTGCAAGTGCTTGTTGAGTATACAAGGCACTCAAAAAATTTCAAAAGTTTTGGATACCAATTTGTTTTGATTTCATAAAATTTTTAATATGTTTTGATTTCATGATTCCATGCATTTCATATATAGTGGTATATGTCTTATTCTTAATGATAAATAAATAAATAATTATAAAAAAAATTGAAACAAATAGTATCCACAAAGTCAAAATTTGTGAAAACAATAGACAAATCATTTGGAACGTTGAAAAATGAACACTTTTTCAAAGTTCTCCTATGGCACTTAAAAAATTTTGAAAGCGCCAATGGTACTTAAGTTTTTTCATTAGCGTCGATGGTACTTATTTTTTTCGAAAGCACTAATGAGAACGAGAAGTTTTTTAGAAATTGCCAATGGAGAAATTTTAAAGTTTGGCAATGGATTTTTTCTGGAAAGTGTTGAATAGTCTTTTTTGAAGTTGGCTGATGAAAACAAACTTTTTGGAGAAGCACTGGAAAAGGTCAAAAGATAAGTTTTTTGAAATGCACTCATATAAATTATGAAATGACAAAGCGTGGAAGATACTTTTTTGAAGTTCGTTGATGAAAACAAATTTTATGGAGAAGTGCCAAAAAAGTTTAAAATATTTTTTTTTTGAAATACATCAATACAATTCACAAATTGACAAAGTGCTGAAGAGTCTTTTTTAAAGATCACAGGTGATTTTGTTTTTAGAGAAGTGTCGAAAAAGGTAAAAAATCAAGTTATTTGAAATGCATCGATACAATAGATGAATTGAGAAAGCGCCAAAAACTTCTTTTTAGAAATGACTTGTGCAATTTTTTGTTATATCTCCTCAAAAGTTGGCCTCTTTACTTGTTTTGCATGAATTTTTTTTGTTGCGATACATTTCACATGGAAATCATTTCCCTACGACACCACCTTTTTCACATGGAAATTGTTTCCTTGTGACACCACCTTTTTTGCATAAAATTTATGCTCACGTGATACAACATTTTGCATGAAAATTATGTTTGTGTGATATAGTGTTTCGCATGACTTATCCTTAGTTGTGACAAAGGAACTTTCAAATCAATTTTTCCATGGCCTTTGCTCACATATTCAAAATATTTCATTTTCGCGACATGTTGCATGGACATTTTTTTCTTGCGACACATTTCTCTTCACGAAGACAAAATTCTAAGTAAAATTTATAACCCTTTCCTTTTATAGTTCCCTTGAAGTTTTCATCATGACGACATATCCCATAACAATTTGTTGCAGTGTGATATGTCATGAAATTGAACATTATCTCATGATATATATATATATATATATATATATATATATATATATATATATATATATATATATATATATATATATATATATATATATATATANTGATTATTGTTTTTTTCATGTGACACTGCTTCAACACTACTTTCACACAAAATAAACTTTTAATGAATATGATATATCACATAAACGTTATTTTTGTTAGATAAATCACACTTTGCAAAAACTTCTGAAGGGGAAGTTTGGGGTCTCAAAAGACAGAACCTGCACTGCAAACACAGCTCTCGGACCCCCCTCTTCTCCCTCACCACCCACCCTTAGATAGAGCATGCAGATGCGCCATGTTGGCCTTTTGGATTCCTTCGGTAACCCCGCCCGGAGGAAGATCCCTTTGCTGATGAAGTGGGAGACTCACTTATCTATGTTCTAAATTCTTTGGTCTCTGAACACCTTGGTGGGTTCGCTAGAAGAGATCAAATGAGAGATACCTCCATTCGCCCTCTTAAAAAGAGATATCCAAAACAAAAAAAGCATTTCTCTAACAAGAAATGATGATTTGACCACTTATGTGTTACAATGACTTTTTCATGAAAATTATCTTTGCGCAATACAACCTTTCACATGACTACTCCTTAGTCCCGACAAAAGAACTTTCAAATTTTGCATTCACATTATGTTGCAACTTCAAAATCTTTGATTTTTGTGACATATCACATAAACATTTTTTTAGTGCGACACATCTCACTCCATGCAACGAAGAAGATAGTTCCAAGTTAAAATTTCTAGCTTGTTCCTTTGACCACTCTCTTGAAGTTTACATCTATGCAACATATTGCACAACAACGTTTTGCAATGTGATGTGTTGTCGGATTGAACTTTATGCTAATGTGACATATCGCACACAATGATTTCTTTTATGTGATATCCCCCCTTTTTTTTCTTTTTTCCTCCTTACTCTGTAGTTTCGAATTAGAAACGTGGACCCATCATTGGACAATATCTCTCGATTGTTGTGAGGGCATAAAAGAAACGTAATTAATGGTTCTAAACCCTTCCCTCTGCACACTTTTGTTACCCCCATTGTTTGAGTCCTTTTCCCTAGCGCACATACAGATACCCCCAAATCTTTGTCACATATTTTCGACTATTTACATACCACGAAGAGATGTTGAATAGAGAAAAACAAAATTTGACAATGCAAAAGAAATCTAAATCATATCCTGGATCAACAACGAGAATACAACCCGACTACCTAATTTTCTTCCCTTGATTTAGTTTTGTAAACCCATTCATGCATGAACTATATTTGTTTCTATAGCATAGCATATGTACATTGATCACCAACCGAATCTTATAGAAAATTGCTTAAGTATCTATCAAGGTTTTACCCCAAATGTTTAACATGCAAATGACCATTTTCAACATAAATATCTCCTCTTAAATCAATACTCCTCTCATAAAGAAATTTGCATTATTTGAGAAGACTAACCATGATAATATTCTATGTTATCATTATGGGTGAGTTACAGGAGCAATAATGGAAACCTACAAGTGAAGAAGTAGTAGAGAAACCACCATTGAAATTAGCTCTAATAGAGAAAAATAGGAAACAACACCTAGCACCCTCGATCCTATTTACGATGACACCACCTGCATCATGGACAACAATGTAGCATATCGACGGAGAGAAATTTACCATATGTTCCGATAAGAATCCTATCCTGAATTACTAGATGATGATAGAGACCTAACTATCTATCAAGCTCTAAGAAGGACTGGACTCTATAAGATAGTTAGACATCATGTTGTGTTTCCATGCATAGAAGCTATCTCTTGGAACATTCGTCGAATAGATGTTGATAACAAGATAGTAAGAGATGCCCAAGGGAAATAGATCTCATCATTTCAAGCCTCATTCATGCATATATGTTACAAGCTTCCCACTGAAGAGATCGAACTAACATGATATTGGATGCTACAATGTTCCCTAGATTGTAGAGAGACAATGAAAAACTGGTGGATTCCAAGGGTAAGGTTTAAGTTAAGAAAATATAAAGATTATCCCACTAGAATGTTCAAGGAACCTTATAGGTTTGTTTTATCCCTTATGTGTAGGATTTATGGAGAAACCCATGTCTCAAAATTCAAAGACTCTTAGGTCCCTTTGCTACACACAATCACAACCACTAGTCACATTTTCAACTAGACTGCTATCATGTTTACCAGTCTGGATCAGACCATATTAGTAGAAAAATGAATAGTTCTACGTAAATATCCAATGATCTGTAAATTGTAGTTGATATTCCAATGGAACAGTTCATCACAATAGATCCGATAAATAAAACTGAAATCTATACTATGAAGTTTAAGTTCTTTTAGATCCGAGAATCTTTAGTTATTGATTTTATGCTTATGCATGAAATAGATAAAATTCGAAAAATAGAGAACAATAAAATACAATCACACACCATCCACAAAATAACAGAAATATTTTTTCTAGGAAACCCTTATGGGAGAAACCCAGCTAAAAGGTGAGGTTTCTCTGCTTTCTTTTCTCCGGTATGGAAACAATGCAACTAAAAAGGAGATGACAATCTCTATGGAGTTACCTCGTACCTATGGTCCATTGGGCTTCTATAGAACATTAACCCCCTCTTTTATTCTCTCTAATTTCCCACTCCTTTTTGTTCTTCTCTGTTATGGAACAAAATACAATAACATAGAATGGAACCCCTTCTCCTTCTAGTGACCCGATATTTAACATAGCCCGATAACCATCTAGGGGTAGGGTTTTGACTTCCTCAACCCTCAATTGTGATCAAGTTTAGGACCTTCTAAAATATTTTTAAATTACATGTGTGGCTAGTCCCATATGCATGAGTAACGGGGGATGATGTGGCATCTTCTCGTACCATGGTGGTCAACACGATAGGTTAACTTGCAAAAGGAATAACTTTTTCATACGAGCTCTGGTTGACACAATTTTTGCACCATTGGAAAGGTATCGATGTGTAAAATATTTTCATGTTGTCCTAGCTACCATTAGGAATGTTTTGACCCAAAGAATTTCCATTTGATGTCTCAAAACAACTCTGAAAGGTTTCAAACCCCATTATTCCAAACTGGGACTTGCCATTAAAATGGCCCTGCAAGCTGATTCCTCCATTTTTTTCCACTTTGAAAGCATCAATATATATGAAAAATAATATAGTGATTCAATCCAGATCATCCACAGTTCCACATGTCATCCTATTTGTTATATTTTATGTGCTTATTACATGGTTATTTGGGTATGGGTTGGAGCTAGAAACTAAGCAACCCCTTATTCATGTATATTGCAAGGATATGTGGGAGCATAAGTATCACGTGGATTATCATAAGATCTATGAACAATTTTTTATCCCATTGTTCCAATTATTATTTTTCTCTCTAGCACCATGCATGTGGAAAAATGAAATGCATGTCATCAACAATGTTGGAGATTGGTATGTATCAGAAATGGGGACCTACATCAGGGTATACGGGTCAACCAAACCCCATCACTTATTACATGGGGGTATAATATCACACTCTCATGCATGGGGTTGGAGCATTCCCCTCCATAGACAAGAAACTTCCATGGCCACCACCACCTTTCTGCATGGGATACTACAGTTTCAAAGATGGAGAGGAGGCACAGAGTAAGGAAAACACCCTAATGATGTTCTATTTTGGGGATGAAATATTTCAAAAATACAATCCCCTGAAAGTTGTCAACAAACACTTCCATCTCTGCAAACATAATGGCCATATGAATTTGAAGCATGGAAAGATGAGTAAATACATAGAAGTGTCATTTTTAGAATGAGAGACAACACTAAGTCAAAAGAAAATTCAATTGCAAAAGAAAAAGTAGATAAAGAAAACATAGCAAAAGAAGCAGAAGCCAAAACAATAGATGAGGAAGAGGCTGCAACTAAAGCAATAGTAGAGAAGAAATATTGGAAAATAGCATTGAAGCACTAAGAATTCAACAAGTAGCAAAAGAAACATTAAATAAAGAAAAAGAAAGAGGATTAGAAGCATCTAAGACTGTTAGGAGAACAAGAAGAGAATTCCAAATGATAATAGGAAGAAAAGAAGAAGAAGAAGAAGAAAATAAAGCTTAGGAAGATGTCAAAAACACTAATCCTATGGATAGGAGGCCAAATGAAGATTCTACTAGTCCTACACTCATTGGATGGCAATTTCCCCTTGGAGAACTGGGACTAGGAGCATCCACTCCCTCCAAGGATGATAGAGTAGCCAGTCTTAGTTCCTTTTTCTTCAACAAGGCTACAAAGAGAATTATCAAACAATCTATTAATAAACTTCCCATTCCAGGTATTCCAACACTTGAAGTGACTAGAGAGATGCCTATGGTACAAAGCATCATGGACAATTCAATAGCTTTGTCCTTTGTAGTGGCATTTACTCAAGATTCTAAGAAAAATATCAAGGACATGGTCAAAGAAATTGAATAATACAAAGCCAAAGTAGAAGCCCTAGAAGAAGAGGTGAAACACTATAGATGAGATAGAACCAACATCCTTGATTTCATAGCAATATCCACAGAAGCACGGTATAGGTTAAAAAACACTGTAAAGAAATTGTATATCAACCTAAAATATTTCTAGGATCGATCCACTCAACTATTAGCAATGGAAGAAAAGGTCAAGGAAAAAAATGCAAAGTTACAAGGAGTCAGTATAAGCATGGATAATTTAAAGAAATGACCAAAATAAAATCTAGATGCCTCAAAACAACTTCCTGGGATAGATGGAAAGGAAAACAAGTTAAACTATGCAACCCTCTGAAAGTTCCAAAAAAGAAGGAAGGATCTCAAAAATAATATATCAAATACAGTTGTCTGCTACAAACACATCCACACAGTAGTAGAAAGGATAACTATGAAATGAAAGTTGCCCAAGATTGGAGATTTGGGCCAAGCAAGGCCAATTGAATAATTTGTTGCATAACTTGCATTCCAGAATAATCTCTATGGGGATGGATCAACAAGTTACACAAGCTATGCTCAAGGAACACATTTCCATACCCTCTAAAGATAACAATTTACTTAATTTTTTCTTAGTAACATTAAAAAATGGCATGGAAACCTTGTCCCAAGATGCAACCATGTATGAGGTTACATTAGAAGAGATACTCTTAAAAGGAGTAATTAGGATTACCGCATATCATGATGTATGGATTTCATATTTCAAGGACAAAGTTGAGGGACATGCTTAACATTTTTCTTCAAATGTAATGTATAATGTACAAAATAGAAAAAGACAAATTAGGAAAGTACAAGAGTTGAAACTACCAACGAGAAGCAAAGAACTGACAAGAAACAGTTGCAACTCATTGGCTATATATTCACAAGAGCACCATTTCAATGAGGGATCCTCCTTTTTTGTAATTTTTTACAACTATTTCTGATATTTTAATGAGAAGAAGTGTTCATGGCCATTTTAGAGGGAAAACAATCTATAGTATATAATGTGCATGTTGTGAACTACTTTAAGCTTATGCATTGTCATTCTCATTTTTATAAGGATATATTAGTCATTTGATAGAATGTTGTTCTATGCATTTTATAGCCTTGCATATCACTAATTTTATGATATTATTGTTGTGAATTGATGAATGGATGGTTGTGAATTATATTGTTGTTTCAGACTAATATGTACATTTCTATTGTTCATATATTATTACTTTTTTTTTAAAGTTTATAGTTTAGAATGCAAACAAGAGTTAGTAGTTTAACCATCTAATCATTTAGTTAGTTTTCTCCTAGCTAGGATAGGTAAGTAGTTATGCTTTCAGCATTAGGATAGTTCATTTTGCACATTGCATGATGCATACCAACCACCCATATGCATTAATTTCCAATGATCACAGGCATGCCAACATATGGATGGATCTCCTATACAAAAATGTTTATGGTCTAATTTGAACTTTATACCAGATACATTGCCTACAAACACATTCCCTGAGAACCTGGCATATGCTACAGCTGAGCATGCATGCTAGTCTCTTCTTTGTCTCTTGACTTTCCATTTGTTTAAAATTATGTTCTGCTACATGTTCTCTTGGCATGGCATGTAAATTTTACTTCACCTCTAGTTTGTACCCAAGATTCAGCTCAAGTACGAAATGGTAGATATTCAATATCGTTTAACTAAACACAATTGAAACTTTGAAAGTATAAAGAATAAGAACATTACTCCATGCATACTAAAGTGATTAAATCTAAATTTTCTTGGATAATAGGCCATTCAACAAGGTTTTCAACTTTAATAGAAACCCTCACATAAATGCTAAGCTATGGAAATAATTGTAATTTCTGGTTTGGAGAAACACTAGAAGAAAATTGTCTAGATGCATTAGGTTGAGTTGTGATCATATTTTTTAATTCTGAAACGATGGAAGGTTGTGTGCTATGATTAAAACTTATATCCCTAGAATAACCATTTCAAGTTTTAATTAGAATCAGTCTCCACTGGGAAATCAGATAGTTTATTTAGGTCTTTACCAACTAGATTGTTTTCATAACAACTAAAATATTTGGTAGCATATCATTAACATTCACCTAATCAATCGAATGAGCATTTATTGAATGAATATGAGAATTTGCAAAAGTATCTATAGATTTCTCCCATACTTCTTTACAACAATAAGTTTATAGAATCCCCTAACACTACAAACTATCTACATAAGTCATTAATTGACTTCTAGTTAGTATCAGGATCAAGGCTCCTTGTCTATGAACACCTAGATTTGATGCATTTATTTGAACAAAACTTTCAAATCTACTTCCAGTCTAACCAAATATTCTATTTTGGCTAGAGCCATATTTTAAGTAACCAGAAGATGATATTTATATACTTGCAATATGGTTTCTAGTGTTTCTTAAAGACAAATACATACATTGATATGGTATTGTAGATAATGATGATTGTCTAGCATATGTGTTGATGTTCAATGGAACAATTAGAAATTCCGCTATAACAATTTGATTTCTTATACTAATTGGAAATGGAGGGTGATGTGTTGCTATTGAGAATATGACACTATCGCATTATAAACCCTTGTAGAAATGCTAAGCTATGGGAATAATTGTAATTCCTAGTTTGGAGCAACACAAGAAGATATCTGTGATATTTACATATTTGTAGAATAATCCACCATAAAGAAAAAATGTACAGAAGTTTAACACACACAAAATGCCTTGACTCCAAAGGAGTTTCTAAATTTAGCTTTGAATTAATTATCTGCTACAATCCTTAACAAATTGCTCCAGAGGCCAACGAGACTTTACTAGAGATCAATCTATGTATCTATAATAAAAAAATATCGCATAAAACAATATAAAGCATAATTTCATATAAAGCAAAAATATAAAAGATAAAAAAAAATATACATGTTGTTATGACTTTGGTTAACTAGATGGATCGATTAAAGAATGCTTAGTATCATAGCTATCCCAGTGATCAAACAACTCCTCACATAGGAAAGTATGTGGGAACACATGCTCATCCATAAACAAACTCAAAGTTTCCTTTCTATTTCTAAATCGTTGAGTGTATCTTTCTATTTTTGGAACAAGCAACTTCATTCAATATGCTCTCTTAACTTTAGTAATAAGATATTTCTGTTGGAATACTGAGAAGGGGTGGTGAATCAATATGAACACTTTTTACCACTTTCAATCACAATATATAAACTTAAACTCTATCAATAGTATATCATTTATGATTGCATTCAATATATTATGAGCATATAACCATAAGTAGTATCATCACATCAAATAACCATGTGCACAGTACACCGGGATTTATGTGGAAACCCAAATGGGAGAAAACCACAAAATGATTTCTTATATATATATCAAGAATACATTCATAGGAAGCACCAACTTCCCAATTCTCCATCACCAACTGGAAGGAGGCAACAACCTGAAAGAATCTCCAACTCCCTTAATTCTCCAACACCAACTGAAAGGAGGATACGACCCCCTGATTTACAAGCTCTAACTTGAAGGAATATCCAACTCCCTCTGTTCTATGGCTCCAACTAGAAGGAGACTACGACCCCCTGATTTACAGGCTCCAACCTGAAGGAAGATCCAACTCCCTGAGTTCTCTATCACCAACTTGAAGGAGGCTACAACCCCCTTTCCTTGCCTTGTCCTGCCACCTTGAAATATAATTGTAGACTCACTATCACTACCACTGATCAACCTGTAACTGCCACTGTCACTAATCAACCAACCTATCACTGTCGTTGTCACATCAATCTGTAACAACCACTGTCACATCAACTTGTCACTGTCACTGCCACATCAACCTGTAACAACCACTTTCACATCAACCTATCACTGTCACTATCACATCAACCTGTCACTGTCACATCAACCTATCACTATCACTGTCACATCAACCTATCACTATCACTGTCACATCAACCTATCACTGTCACATCAACATGTCATTGTCACTGTCACATCAACTTGTGACTACCACTATCACATCAACCTGTAACAACCACTGTCACATCAACCTGTCACTGTCACTCTGACATCAACCTATGACTACCACTATCACATCAACCTGTCACTAATGATTAACCAATCATCCAACCTTTCATTGTCACTGTCACTATCTCTATCATTAATCAACCAAATATAACCAGATCCACTCACATGGATACCAAAAACCATCACCAAACTATGTACATAAACCATGTACATCAATCATCAACCATGTACACCAAACTGTATCATACGATGTAAAACAACCTGTACCATACCATATACATCAACCATGTACCATGTATCCAAGATGTGTCAATGTCTCAACAATATGCCTCAAGCATGTGATAATATCACCATGAAATATACCAAACCAGATACCAATATAGCCAAGATATACTTATAACAATGTATCATATCATCACAAAGGTGTACCATATCATGTACCATCATCATCAAGACATGCCTCAAGCATGTACCATAAACATAACCCTTAATAACACATGTAAAGAATACATCTAATCCTGTAGCATACCTGATACACAAAATTACGGACTAGTAGCTCTTCCTCAACTTCAACAACAAGAGAATAGCATCTTCATCAAACTTTACCTCAGTCTCACAGGACTAGTTTTGGATTAGTCACAAACCCTAACTTTCAACAAGCATAAATCCGTACTTGTAATGAATAAAGGTTTGAAAAATTAACCACGATATTATGTGATATTTATTCCATCTCCTAAAAATTTCAAGTTCTGAAACTTCTCAGAACATAAGATATAGTGAAAATGGAAAACCTTCCTGAATTTTATCCTATTATGGAGAGAGAACTTGTATATCATGCCATGCACTTAATATTTAATATCTGATTCTGAAAATCACACAAAAGATACTACATATTTTTCTGTTTCCACTGCAATTGGTCTCACAGAATTTTCGATCCTCTATGAAGAAGTTATCACTGTTTTAACCGGAACATCTATTTGAGACTAGTTTCGGGACTAGCCAAAAACCTTATCTTCCATAGCTTGTATATCTAAATATACAATTATCCAGAAGCTGAAATTTTTACCACATGTACCTTGACATGTCTTCTCAACCTCCTCCAATTTTCATTATTTGAATCATTCTATAAAAAATGTTATAGAAAAAATGGTAAGATGATCTTTAAACAATAAACCTTAGAACACATCATCACAAGACTTCATCCTCCCTTGGAATTTCTCCCTTCTTCACTTCATCTTCCCTCTAAAATTCACCTCAGATAAAATCACTTACTCACATAGAAGATATTCAATAGAACGTGTTTCTGAATGTACTTATGAATGACTTCTTGAGGTGTACACATACTTTTTCTAAGTAACATCTTTCCTTAACTTTAGGGCTTCTTGAACTTTATTGTTACAACTACTTTACCCTTTCATTAATGACTTGCAACCAATTAGGGGCTTCTTAAACCATCTTTTGGGTTTCCAACGTCATGACCTCATAACTCCTCAACCGTGAGGAACTACGTGACGTTCCACCTACTGTTGGAAATGGAATGATGAGGACTATCCATATATGAGTGTTTTACCTGCATTTACACTGCCATTCATGATCTTATTCCTTAAACAAAATTGGGTTTCATGACCACTCCTATGGTTTTCTTGTAGACTTCTTCAAAGTGTCTTCCTGTGAGGGTCATGCTTAGAGCTACGCTATAAGGGGACCACTTTGGAGACTTCTCCAAATACACCCATCACATCTATTGACATAAATGACAACCACTACTTGTTAACATCAATGACAACCAATTGTCCAACAACATCAATGACAACCAACTGTCCAACAATTTATGCATGTGACCACATTCTACTGAAGTTATCCTTCTTAAATCACTTTGTGTATTGACCAAAATTATTCAAGTTGACCAAATGTAGGCAAGTGATTACCAAACATAGCCTTGTTAATATAATTCCAAAATTCCAAACATGTTGACCACTCATTATTAACTTGGCTTACTAACTCCATACCCAAATCATCTCAATACTCTGTTGCTTTATGCATCCTAGTTATGCCATCATCTGTCAATGTTTTGATGCCATGGTCTTATTCAACACGAGACTTTTTAATTTCCTTAATATATTCAATCTAATCCCACACTTTTTCTTGCATCTCATTCCTTCTCAAAAATTCTTTATGCACAACAAATAACTGCAATGTTTCCTCCTTAAGTTCTACTATATTTTCAGAAAAATTATTTAGATACATTCATGCTTTTGTTTTTCTTCTAAAACACCATCTATACAAATTTTTACAGTCTCTTGTGATTCTTCAAAATAATTGACTTGATTCCTAAGGAATGAAATCTCCTTTTTCATATGTTCAACCTCACTCTCATTGGCTCTAGATTTATCATAGTAGCATGAGAAATTGCTACCCCAATGGATAATAATTCACTTATCTTTGCCTCCTTGGTGTCCAACAAAGGCTCTGCGCACTATCTAGATTTATCTTTTACTTCCTTTGTATTATGTTAACAATAGCTTGTCTTTGTTGATTATAGGCAATGGACTCTATATCAACAACTCCATATAAAGGCTCAAGAATAGGTTGGTCACCCCATGATAGAATGTTTTCCAAGTTTCCCATAGTGTGAAATTCTTTCAACTATAGTTCATTGTCCTTGTCAATTGCTTGAGTTTCCACGGTTTGCTAAGTTTAGCCGGTTCCCTTAGGAGAAATTTCCTCCTCTACATGTGCATATATCTCTACTTGAGTACCTGTCTTGGAGATATCGTATTCATCTTTGGTTAAATCAATGATCTCTACACTATGCATCGTGGAATGAGCATCATGTTGTTGTTCTAATGCTTGTTTTCCTGCATTCTTAACATCACTGTGTCTTTTTGCTCCTATTTCTTATTACAAATTATCTTCCCGTATTCCGTTTATTTCCTCTACCTCATAATTTTCCCTTAACTCTTCAAAAATCTTATTATGTTCTTCCTCTTCTCATATCTTCTTTTCTAGCTCCTCTTTTTCATGTTGTTGTTGCAATTCTCTTTTCCTCTACTTAGTTTATGTGTTTCTTCTCTGCTTCTTATTTCTTTCACAATTCCTCTTCTATCTTGAATTGAAGTTGTTCTTGCAATAATATGGCATGCTCATCCTAGATGACATCTTTGAATTCAATCTCTTCCCTTAACTTGATCTCTCCTTGTATTATAGCCTCTTCAACTCCTCTTTCTGTTGCTAAACCTATGTATATTTCCAACATTTTCTCATCCAATGATAATGTGTTAAAAACAACTAAAAGAGGATTTCTTATTCTCTCCAATACTTCCTCCTATTCATGAGAATTTTGCATGAATGCCTCATCATCCAATCTCTTGTGGTTGTATGGTCTTGTGTAATACATTCGATCAACATGCTTTAAAACTAGGCCTTTTGAATCATGCCTTCGAAAATGTCTAGTTCGAAACTTGTTTTCCAAATGGATAACTACCTCTTGTATTGCATGCTTTAGATCCCTTATAAAATAATGTCCTAGTCTGAAACAATATGGAATGGAAATTCTATTTTTTGATTCCTTTAGCAATGATACATTAAACCCTTGAAGCATCGTTTGGTAAGCAACCTCTCCAAAAACCAACATGTTTGGTACATATTTAGACAAAATATGGGGTGATGTAGTTACACCATAAATTCATATGTATGCAAAGTCATCCTCCAGGTACCAGTTACCAATATAGTTTATCAATTTCTTTGCATGATCAATTAGTCTTGGACACTCTTTGAGAAAAGTAATGAAATATAACTGAGCTAAAAATGAATCATAAATAAGTTTATAAGAATTCTTATACTTATTTTTCCACAACATTTGGAAATAAACATGTGGAAGTGCTTGTGAATTATTCCAATAGATATTAAAGCCTAAAAATGGATTCCTGTCACACACAACATCCGACAAATATGAATCCATAAAAAATGAGGGAACTACACTAGGCTTTTGCAATGTTTTATGAACTTTCTCAATCTTTATACTGAGTTGATTTGATATGATATCTACCCAATTAAACAATGTTCTTGAAATGACCATTGTATAAGCCAATGGAACCCATCCATATGTGAATTGAGGGAAAACATTCTCTCCATACAATCTACATAATAATATCATGAGATACATAAAGGTTCTATTAAACCTGTAACAACATACCATCCATTAGTTCTATGGAAGAAATCCTTATCTTCCTTCCACCAGCTAGCCAAGATCTTGTTAAGTTTTGAGCTATTATTAGGTTTCTTTTCAATTTAATAGATAAAAATAGCATAGTTAGGATCACTGAGAGAAACACAATCACAAGATACACAACATTTATCCTGGGAAACCCTCATGGGGGAGAAAACCCAACAAAAACTTTATTAATATAGATAGCTAATACAATGCCAAGACAATAAACCAAAAACACTAGAGAATATCCAACATTGAGCAATGCACCTCTCTCTTCCTTCTTCTCCCAACTGTAGCTACCAAACTTGCGCACTTGATGAGTGAATGAGTGAGTGAGAAAATGAGGCGCTGGCCTCCTTTATTTGTACTAACTGGCAGATGCTGGAAATGTGTCTCTTCATTGGGCAGGGCCGACTTGTCTTTTTAGTGGTTAAAACCACTTTAATTAGGCTTGGGGGACGACTTCTTAATTTTCATAATACAATTAGGGTTTGACCAATCCACAAAAGGGGATTTGGTCAATTACAATGCCCGACATGATCAATCCACAAAAGGGGATTGATCTAATAAATAATGACTCAATAAATAAATAGAATACTCTTTGCAGTTGCAATATTTCAACACTCCCCCTTAACAACAAGGTTATTCTACAACATCATCAAGAGAGAGAGAGAGGGCATCAGCATCAACAACATCTGGAACACTGAATGGCATTTATATAAATCATCAGAAATTTTTCTCATCATCATCGTTCACAGCATGGAGCTGGAGTGGCATCATCATCCTCATCATCATGAGGCTAAAGTAACATCATCGTCATCTTTAGCGTGAGGCTAAAGTAACATCATTGTCTTCTTTAGCATGAGGCTAAAGTAATATCATCAACATCTTTAGCATGAGGATAAAGTAACATCATCATCTTCAACATTAAATCTGAAATAACATCATCGTCATCATCTTCAGCAAGAAGCTGAAGTGGCATCATCATCATCTTCAACAAGAAACTGAAGTGGCATCATCATCATCATCTACATCAACATGGATTAGTATAACACTAATACATCATCATCATCAATAAAAACACAAGGCTGATACAACATCAACAAAAGTATCACATCACGAAGGCTGGAGCATCATCAACATCAGCACTAGGAAGGAAGTCTTCAGCACGAAGCTGGAAATCCTCAGCACTAGGCTGGCATCACAACAACATCAACATGAAGTTGGAAATATTCAGCACTAGGCTGGAATCACAACATCAACACACAAATGGAAATATTTAGCACTAGGCTAGCATCACAACAACATAAACACGAAGCTGGAAATCTTCAGCACTCGGCTGGCATCGCAACAACATCAGCACGAAGCTGGAAATCTTCAACACTAGTCTAGCATCACAACAACATCAACACGAAGCTAGAAATATTCAGTACTAGGTTGGCATCAACACTACTCCACCTTTTGAGGGAGGTCCTTTCGGACTACACCAAGCTTGTCTCAAAAGTGATTAAAATTTACACGAGACAAAGGCTTGGTCAACACATCAACAACTTGTTCATCGGTGCCAACATAGTTGAGCTTTATGGCTCCTCTCTGCACCTATCACGAATTAAGTGATACTAGATCTCTATGTGCTTCGACTCATCATGGAACACATCATATTTATACAACTCTGGTTATCACATAGGATCATGGTGGCTTCCATCTCTAGATCAAATAGATTTGTCAACAACATTCGAGGCCATTTGGCTTCACAACTGGCGGAACATGCAACAATGTATTTTTCTTCTGTCGTGTTGGGAGAAATGTTGGATTTCTCCCTACTCTACCATGAAGTCATGGTTGACCCCAGACTAAAAAAACATCCTGAAGTGCTCTTTCTATCAGAAACACTTACAACTCAATCTGAATTAGTATATCCATACAATCTGAAGTCATGATCTCTAGTATAACGGAAACCAAAATCCAACGTACCCTTAAGGTATATCATCATATGTTTTGCATCATCAAGGTGAACACGTCTGGGTTTTACCAGATAATGACTCAAGGAAAAACATATATTTGGCCTGTTATTCGTCAAATACATCACCAAACCAATAATATGTTTGTACAGAGTAGCACCAAACAATTTTGACGAGGCGTTTACCAGGAACTTCAACTTCGTTTCCATGGGTGTGTACATGGGTTTACATTCCAACATGTCAAACCTTTTCATTATTTCAACTGCATACTTCCCTTGGTTAAGGAAGACCTTCTCTGGCCTCTTCCAAACTTCGAGACCTAGGAAATAGTGCATCAAGCCTAGTTCTTTCATCTCAAATTCTGCAGCGAGCTTCTTCTTACAATCTGTGATGATGTTTTCTTCATCTTGTCAAGAATACATCATCCACATATAGTAGCAACATCACTGGCTCATCATTCATAACCTTGAGGTAAAGGTTAGAATCAACTTTACTTTTGGTAAAGCCTAAGCTCGTCAAGAAACTCTTAATTCAGCCATATCAAGCTCTAGGAGTTTGCTTCAACCTGTACATATCCTTCTTCAACTTGCAGACCTGAGTCTTTCTATCTTCAACATCAAACCAAATTTTCACATTACATTGTACCAATCTGGTACACTTGCTCAGCTGCAACTCAATCTCCACAATCATATGTTAGCTCTATGTGCTCTCTACAAAGCACTATCTGTCTCACTGCCTAAGAGTATGTCCTCTCCTCTTTCTGCAATTGTTCCTTCTGGAACTGGGAATTTGTACCTGCACTTGTTCTGAAGATGGGAATGATTGCTTCATTCTCACTATGATTGTTGAAATCAGAGGATAAATCCTCTACTCCATCATGGAAACAACTTCATCTGAAACTAAGAGTGGCTCCATAACTGGTATTGAATGTAGCTCTTCTTCTTTCATGGAGGTAACTCTATCTTTTATTGTAGTCATGTCTCTATGACCCAACTAATGTATTGCACAAACTTCCACTCAATTTTAAATACGGGGATTTCTCCCACTGCATCTCATACTATATATGAATCGTGGTTGTTCTGGTTGTCTTCATGAATATTGGAACTATTTCTTCAATTACTGGAGTAAGTGTCTCGTCATAGTCTTCTCCCTCGTGATGGGAGAATCCTTTGGACACACATTAGGCTTTGTACATCTGCAACATGCTTGATATGTTTAGATGAATCTTGGCAGTCAATACTGACTTCTCTTCTAGTCTCACAGAATAATCCATATCCTAGTCTTTCTGACTGGCTTCCTTCTCTGTCATTGAAACAAGGGAATCTTCCTAGGAGATTTCATATCTCCTAGAAGTTTCTGAAGCTATGATCTAGTCTTCTCATGGCATCTGTCTCCCAGTCCTGGAAGTTGTCTCTTCATCTTATCCTTTTTGAGATCGAGCTTACTCTCGATTTCTTCTGAGTCTACAAGGACTTCATCATCTCTTATGGGGTATACTTGGTATTGAATACCAAGTATAAATATGAAAAATTGAGTCAAAATTCAAAAAAAAAAATCTTCCTATCAAGGTGGCTTCATTATCCTTTGAAAGAGTTAACTGTGAGTTCTTGTTATAATGTTCGGTCATCTTTGGAGCCTTTTGCTCCTTACAATCAATCTCCATATGAGATACTATGGATCTCAAAAGATAGCTTCTTCTTTATTTTCTTTGGTACATGAATGTATGCAGTATATGGTCATGTACATAGTTTTCTTCATCTCTAATCTAATATGTTGCCTTCTACAACCTTCACTATAGCTTCCTCAGGGTTATCACCTGTGACCTGAAACAAGGTCAAAAAAACATCAAGCAAGAATAATACTCTTTTGATAATAGTAAATAAAACAATAGCACAAATAATCGTCATAGTAGATCCTTTAGAGCTTTCACTTGTGACCTGTCTGAAACAACGATCAAAAGTAAGAAATACAATATGAAATGTGATCAACACTCTTCTAGTGTTATGATCAAACATTCATCCAAGGTAACCTGGAACTAACACAAGAAGTTTCTCCTAGAGGAGATGTTAGTTGTATCTGGTAAATGATTACATTAAGCATTTATCTCAATATGCTCACATGCTACCAAGTATAATACTTTTCAAAGACTGCTACCTCAACTATAGTGTTTACTTGTAAGGGGTAGTTATCAACTTGTCATGTGCAACTTTGAATATTATCAACTTAATTAATCAAACCTGGAACCTGGAGCTTTTTCGTCAAGAATGAGTGTGTTTCTTTTCTTCCAAGCCTCCTTCACTCAAGATGACGAGTGATTTATTCAACCTATCTTCTGTACTAAGACAATATATTTATCTTGATAGAAAGCTAGGTTAGAGGATAAACTCTATGATCTCAACTTTAATCAATCTAATACTTTGACTTAAATTTTGACCAAAGGTTAGTATGATGGTCATAGCTTCAACATGCAACCTAGATCAAAATAATGTCATAAAAAATAGATGCATATCAGAATAATAAAACCTGGGTTGCATTATTCCTCTGAATGTTTTGGATCTTGAGATCCTTCTGGATCTATGACAAGAGACCCCTTCTCGTGCAAATACCCTTTAAATCTTAATAATTTAAACATATGTGAATACATACCTCTGATAGTATTTGTAGGTAGTGGCACCATCTAGTAACAATGGTAATAATTACCAACTCTTAAAAACTTCAAGGGTGACTGGAACTAGTACTACAGCTGATAATTCAAGAGATACCTTCTCCTGCAAATACAATTTAAAGCTTAACAATTTAAACATATATGAATACATACCTCTGATAGTATTTGCAGGTAGTGGCACCATCTGGTAGCAATCGTAATAATTACCATCTCTTAAAAACTTCAAGGGTGACTGCAACTGGTACTGCAGCTGATACTTCAACTGATACTGCAACTGCAATTGATACTGCAACTGATTCTGAAATTGCAACTTAGGGTTGTATGAGAAAACCCTAATTTTTTAAACTTCAAATTTTTAAATTCTGATCCAGGGACTAAATGCGTCGGGTTGAGGCGAGTTTGCTGGAACTATTAGATTTCAAAAATTTCATGTTTTTCCCATTGAAACTTGACTTGCGGAAATTTGGATTGGTACTTCTGGTATTGGTTCTGCTTTCCTGATTTTTCTGGTTTTCTGGAACTTCTGGTTTTCTGGTACTTCTAGTTTTTTGGTACCAGTCAAAACTAGGGTTTGAATTTTTGGAGGCTCTGTCCACTGAAAAGGTGTGCTCAAGCTGCCAAAAGATTCACTAGGGTAGGGCACACTTATCTAGATGGTTTTTAGGCAAAAATTCCTCTCCAACAAAAGCCCTAATTTTCTTGTATGATAACAATGACGCTTTTTCTTATCCATTGAAAGGTGCTCTCTTCATCTTAGCTCTGATACCATGTTAATTTTTGAGCTATTATTAGTTTTCTTTTCAATTTACTAGATAACAATAAGATAGGTAGGATCAATGAGAGAAACACAATCACAAGATACACAACATTTATCCTGGGAAACCCTCATGGGGGAGAAAACCCAGCAAAAACTTCCTTAATATAGATAGCCAATACAATGCCAAGACAATAAACCAAAAACACTAGAGAATATCCAACACTGAACAATGTGCCTCTCTCTTCCTTATTCTCCCAACTGCAACTACGAAACTTGTGCACTTGATGAGTGAATGAGTGAGTGAGCAAATGAGGCGTTGACCTCCTTTATTTATACTAACTTGCAGGCACTGGAAAGGTGTCTCTTCACTGGGCAGGGCCGAATTGTCTTCTTAGTGGTTAAAACCACTTTAATTAGGCCTGGGGGCCGACTTCTTAATTTGCATAATACAATTAGGGTTTGACCAATCCACAAAAGGGGATTTGGTCAATTACAATGCCCGACATGATCAATCCTCAAAAGGGGATTGATCTAATAAATAATGACTCAAAAAATAAATAGAATACTCTTTGCAGTTACAATATTTCAACAGATATTTCATGTGCCATGCTTGTTGTGAAAGTCCTCAATGAAAGCGATACTAAGTAGCATTTTGAAGCTGAAAATTTATAATACTTTTCCACTTTCTTAACTAAAAAAAATCCTACACAATCACATTTCTAATCCTCAATTGGGTGTTTATTGAAATTAGCATGACTTATGACCCATTCAATTGCTTCTATACAAATAAAAACAGGTGCTCTAGTTGCAACAACATGTAGACAAGATCTTCGGATATTCACGAAAACCTTATCATTGATTTCCCTAACAACAAGGTCACTGTGTGGTGTCATCTCTGGATATTCCTCATTCTTGAACTTTAGAAACAATTTATTCCATCCCGACAACACAACTTGAACTCCAATGCTAGTTTTAGTATCTTTGTATATTGGATGAAACAAAGGCTCTTTTGTTGCAGGAATATGAATTATGGGCACAAAGTCATCCAATGGATCTTCGACCATAGTTGGCTTGTCTTGTGAAGCTTCACCTGTCTATCTATTTTTTTTCCTTAGGAGATTTGGCAAATTGTCTCAGGGGGGTGTTCCTTGATGGCATGTTTTCTACAAATGAGCAAATCAGAGAAAAACGCTCTTTCATTTTTAGATTGAATCAACCAAATTAGTTTTAATTTTTAAAAATGATCAATTGGCAATTTTTTCCATGCAGTTGAAATATAAAAATTATAGACAATGACATAGAACTAATACCAAAATATGATTGATAACCGGTATCTACCTGAGATTCCTAAAGCTAATTTCCATTTATTGATTTAGATTATTTATTCGTTTTGATCAATCAAAACAAACACTTGAAACACTGCACGTGATCACTGCCACCAGCGGTTTACTCAATTTGACTGCTCGTAGATAACAAACACAATTGTGAATTCCCAAAATTCTCAGAGCTTTGTTTGAAATCAGGAATAAAATGAGCAATACAACCACTAAGGTTTGAAGTTAATGCGTAATAGACCAAATCCATGCAATATGATGACATGATATCACTCACAGAAATCAGATTCACTAAGTCTGATGAATTGAATGTCGATTAGGCACTCTAGACACCAATTCCATGCATTAATGACTAGTTCTATTGTTCGATGGCTGCAAAAAACCCTTGGTTTTATTTGTTTCAGCAAGTTTTAAAAAATGTCTCGTATTGCACAAAATTTATAAAATAGATATAGAACATTTCTTGAAAAGTGTGCCTATGACAACGTCGATTGGTTAATGTTAGTTTAAAATGTTATAGCGAAAGCTTTCCGCCAACTTCCAAAAACTAGTCGAGCGACTCCATCAGACCCCATAGAAAGCCTTAATAAACGTGTATTGGCAAGTGTAAAAAAACATGACCTTTTCGACAAACTTTAAATTTTGTCCATCGACACTTTTGAAAAAACATGTATCAACGCTTTTGAAAAAACGTGTATTGACGCTTTTGAAAAAACATGTATTGACGCTTTTGAAAAAACGTGTATTGACGCTTTTGAAAAAACGTGTATTGTCAACCCCTGATTTCCTTTCAATTGTCGAACTTCAAAAAAATTGACTCTATCGTTGCTTTCCAAAAAAGTTGTATCGTCAATTTTAGAAAAACCTTTTTCGACGCTTTATCAATTCGTCCATTGTATTGGCGTATTCAAAATTTTTATCTCTTGACCTTTTTCGACACTTCTCTATAAACTTTGTTTTCATCGACGAACTTTAAAAAAACCTCTTGAGTGTTTTTTTAATTTGCCTGTTGTATCGACACATTTAAAAAACCTTATCGTTTGTCCTTTTTCACCGCCTCTCCAAAAACTTTATTTTCATTGGTCAACTTCAAAAAAGTCTCTAAAACACTTTCCAGAAAACGCCCATCACCAAATTTTCAAATTTCTCCATCGGTGCTTTCTCAAAAACTTCCCTTTTTCATTGGCACTTTGAAAAAAACTTAAGTACTATCGACACTTATGGAAAAATTTGAGTACCATCAACACTTTCAAAATTTGTTAAATGTCATCAACAAACTTTGAAAAAATGTTATTTTTTGACGTACCAAAAGATTTATCTATTGTTTTAACAAATTTCGACTTTGTGGATACTAATTCTTTCAAATTATTTTATGAATTAAATTTTTGTTTTGTTTTTCACTAATACTAAAACATATGTTACTCTATATGAAATCTATGAAACCAAAACAGGTTAAATTTTTTTATGAAACTAAAACAAAGTAATATCCAAAACTGTTGAAATTTTTTTAGTGTCTTTGTATACTCAACCAATACTCACATGGAAATATAACTGTTATAAAATACCATGATTGTATATGATGAAATCATCAAAGATTCATATTTAAAATTATGTTTCTTGTCACCTTCTTGTTTACATACATTAAACCTTGGAACGTGTATGTGCATATACATAGACATTAAACCCTTCGACCCACATTTATGTGAGCTTCCATGGGCCCTCTCTCCGTGTCTCTCTCTCGATAATGTTTCAACGCTTTTTTTTAGAAGGCGGAGAGACTGACCATAAACCATGTAAATTTTTGCTACTTGAAAAAGGATCACCGCTGCACGGAAAAAATTATACAGCTCAAAATTTTTGTACCATATTGAATGAACTACAACTTGGCGCGCAATGAAAATTTTCAACCATAAAGTATGGGAGTATGTTAACTTGAGAGCAAACAAACCTTCTTTTTTCAGGGAAAAAATGGGATTGAATTTGGCCAGATTTTCAGGGGTATTTTGAGTTTCGCACGATCAAAGTTCAATGCATTTCAGAACTTTACTCCAGGGGTTTAAATCAATCTAGATGATCAGAAAATAGACCAGAGTTTTATATTGGCCATAAATTTATAAATTTAAAACTGCACCGCCGAAAAACCTGCTGAAAAAGTTCAATGCATTTCAGAACCTTACCCCAGGGGTTTAAATCAATCTAGATGATCAGAAAATAGACCAGAGTTCTATATTGGCCATAAATTTATAAATTTAAAACTGCACCGCCAAAAAACCTGCTGAAAAAGACACTAAGGGAAGATTTCTCTCGAGTTAACCTACTCCATAAATATATATGGAATACAACTTGGCGTACATGAAAGGACAAGGACAAGATCCTCTCCGCATGAATCCGACAAAATAAAAATAATAATATAGAATTTGGCAGAGATGTAAAAGTACCGAAATCCTTATCCATCGCTACGTGAATACGTGAGAAAGAAATGCATGCGTGAATCCTGAAAGACTCTAAAGCCATGTCAAAGAAGGTGATGGTTTTCATAGTTGTTCTTGGTGGTCATTATGCCGACTCAACGTAGGCGAGCATTATATAGCCTACTGCAGAGTCTTTAAGACTCTACAGACCGAATGCTCGTGCAACACCATGTAGCATCACACATCCATGCCTCCTGAGAGTTTGTGATAGAATAGTGTGTTGCATCCAACAAGAGCCTATTTTCTAGTTTTGTTTTCACCTCCCCATAGGAAGGTCCTCTGCAAGTTGCAGACATATTTTAGAATGTGTTTTTGGGCTTCCCGAGCTAAGAATAAGTATAGAGGAATCACTTAGAGGACTGAGTTTAGGAGAACTAGGCATCCAGGGATATTGAGAGTGTGAAAACACCAGTTGGAAAATGTTTTTTCCACTGTAGATAAGAGATCCTCCCAACTAGTGTTGCTTAATCTGTTTTCAACCAGTGAGGTGCCAAAATATAATTGGCTTCTGTATATGCACAGTTTTGGAAGTGGCTAGCTTCCGTAAGTTCACATTTATGGAAGTGGTCAGCTTCTGTAAATGTGCATATACAAAAGTTTTCTTCTATAAATGTGTATTTATGGAAGTTGACTTTTGTATATGCATTCTGAGGAGAATTTGTTCCTTAAATTTATTATCCATGAAAGATGCAAATGGTTAAACAAATGAATTCTTAAATTTCTTATCCATGATAATCATGGACCTAAGCGACAGAAATATATAAACTTTATGGGCCAATATTTAATAAAATTCTTCCTGTAGATACAAAGATTATTGAGACGAAGAAGGCCTTGGAAGTGGCGATCTACTTCGTAATATTGAAATAAGACAACAACAACACAAGAAGATCATTCCTGGCATCTGTCGATACCCATTAAAAAGGACATGTCGTAAAACTATAGTAGTTCCTATATGGGTTATTGAAAACCTTTCTTGTTTACAGATTAGCTGATGAGCGTGCCCCCTCATTGAAATCAAAACAGAGCATAAACGGTGAACTAAATCAGATTTAAGATAAAATGAACGACATTGAAATGGAAATAGAGCTTACATTGAGAATGAGAAAGGGTAGACATATTGTTGCACACATTAAAAAAAACTATATTGAATAATATAAGAGTTCACAAGCTGAGATTGTGAATCCATTATAAGAGTTCACAAGCTGATATTGTGAATCCATTATAAGAGTTCACAAGTTGTGATTGAGATTGTGAAACTCAGAAGGTTAAGCGAAACCTATGAATCACTATGGATACACAAAATCAAGAAAGGAACTGGGATATAGTGAGTGGGTTCGCCATCCTCTGTTGGAAGATTTGTTGCACAAACCCTTTGATATATTAATTGTGATCTCCATCATCTTTGATACATCCACTTCTCCAATTCCATCAATGACCACAGACTTGTCACCTACATCGTGTCAGTCGCAATTGCCATTACTCAGATTTTTTGCATCAAAGACGAGATTATGCAGTCTTTCCATGAACTGGACCTTGGATGTGAGCAGATTGCAATATGTTTCCATGTAGAAAGGGTTAGAGTGAAGTCCACAAGTTTCTTCATTTGGATCATCTCCTTTTACATGTTTTCAATATTTATTCAACCTCGTGGGTGCAACCTTGAAAATTGTTTAAAGATGCTAGTGGTGCTTGTTATCTTGTAGTTTGGAATGTAGACTATAAAGGCATCTTTTTGTAGTCTGGCATGTAGTATGGCTCTCGTAGAGAAAAGATGGTACCATGAACTTCAAGGATGTCTCTTCTCAAGGTCTAGGTCCAAGGTCAATGCCCCAGTCCCAACTTCAAGGTTTTGTGGGAGACCCATTGATACCCAAGGAACCACATTGGAACTCAGCCCCAAGTCTTCCTCAGCCACTAAAGAACAATTTAATAAAAATAGTGGCTAACTCTACATAGATCACCATTAAAAATACAAAATGCATTCACACACCTCGCATTACAATAGAGCAACCATATGATCATGGAACACTACCTGCTGGAGATATTCACGTGTTTCTCCATAGACACCGATAACTACACAGAGTTCCAGAAATTTCAGAAGCAATATTTAATAAAATCTCAAGTTGAGCACTGTTACTATTTATGAATGTATTGATAAATTTTTAAGGAGGTTTACCATGAACCAAATATAAAAATGTCAAACTCTTATAGAAAAGCATATGATTCTCCCACATTTCGCAGTAAGCCAAAAATATTTAGAAAAGATCAAAATGAAAGATGAAAAATGGTTTTACACACATTGAACTCCACAGAATAGATGATGCATAGGTTTCTGGAATCGAAAGAGTTGATTAAATGATATAGAATTTCTTACTTCTTTCAAAAATGTTCGATGAGTTGGGTTTGGGGACACTATCCGCTCTTCTCCAAAAGCTTCCATAACCATGCTTCGATGACTGAAATAGGGGATTTGAGCGTAGTTGCAGAGTGAGGTGAACAAGGAAGGTTTTTTCATATTTGAAAATGGATGGGGAGGGTGTAAACATCACGTGTCACTGTACTCCGGGATTTTCATCATGTTTTGTCAAGTGTTAACAGTGTTTTGTGTTACGTCGTCTGATTGAGTGAGCCACTGGAGGATCGGAGGGAGTTGAAAAGGAGCGGATGGAACCATGGATGCAGGGCTAGATGTGAGCATGGATGTAGATGTGTAGCAGATGGGAGTGCACGAGTGTGATTGCATAGGCATCAAGTCTGCAGAGTCTTAAAGACTTTGCAACACGCTGGATAATGCTCACCCTCAACGTAGGCCCTAAGTTCCCTCCATATGCAGACGATGTAAATCTTAAGAGAAAATATCAACGTCCACTTTTATAAATATTAAGTATGGCCACTTTGTTTTTGTTTTTTCTAAATATTATATTAAAGTTGGCAAATAGAAATTGGAGGTTTATTATGGATGCCCTCTTTGTTCAATAGAACGTGTGTGTGAATGTACTTATGAATGACTTCTTGAGGTGTATATATACTTTTTCTAAGTAACATCTTTCCTTAACTTTAGGGATTCTTGAACTTTCTTGTTACAACTACTTTACCCTTTCATTAATGACTTGCAACCAATTAGGGGCTTCTTAACCCATCTTTGGAGTTTCCAACTTCATGACCTCATAATTCCTCAACTGTGAGAAACTACATGGTGTTCCACCTACAGTTGGAAATGGAATGATGAGGACTATCCATCTATGAGTGTGTTACCTGCATTTACAATGTCATTCATGCCCTTATTCCTCAAACAACATTGGTCTTCATGACCACACCTAATGTCATTCATGCCCTTATTCCTCAAACAACATTGGTCTTCATGACCACACCTATGGGTTTCTTGTAGACTTCTTCAAAGCGTCTTCCCGTGAGGGTCATGCTTAGAGCTACACTATAAGGGGACCACTTTGGAGACTTCTCCAAATACACCCATCACATTTATTGACATCAATGACAACCACTACTTGAGGACACCAATGACAACCAATTGTCCAACAACATCAATGACAACCAATTGTCCAACAATTTATGCATGCGACCACATTCTATTGAATTTATTCTTCTTAAATCACTTTGTGTATTGGCCAAAATTATTCAAGCTGACCAAATGTAGGCAAGTGATTACCAAACATAGCCTTGTTAATATAAATTCCAAAATTCCAAAAATGTTCACCACTCATCATTAACTTGGCTTACTAACTCCATACCCAAATCATCTCAATACTGTGTTGCTTTCTACATCCTAGCTATGCCATCATCTGTCAATGTTTTGATTCCATGGTCTTCTTCAACATGAGACTTTTTAATTTCCTTACTATATTCAATCTAATCCTGCACTTTCTCTTGCATCTCATTCCTTCTCAAAACTTCTTTATGCACAACAAATAACTGCAATGTTTCCTCCTTAAGTTCTACTATATTTCCAGAAAAATTATTTAGATATATTCCTGCTTTTATTTTTCTTCTAAAACACCATCAATACAAATTTTTACAATCTCTTGTGATTCTTTAAAATAATTGACTTGATTCCTAAGGAATGAAAGCTCATTTTTCATATGTTCAACCCCACTCTCATTAGCTCTAGCTTTATCATAGTAGCATGAGAAATCGCTACCCTAATGGATAATAATTCACTTATCTTTGCCTCCTTGGTGTCCAACAAAGGCTTTGAGCACTATCTAGATTTATCTTTCGCTTCCTTTGTATTATGTTAACAATAGCTTGTCTTTGTTGATTAAAGGAAATGGACTCTAGATCAACAACTCCATCCAAAGGCTCAAGAATAGGTTGGTCACCCCATGATAGAATGCTTTCCAAGTTTCCCATAGTGTGAGATTGTTCCAACTATAGTTCATTGTCCTTGTCAATTGCTTGAGTTTCCATGGGTTGCTAAGTTTGACCGGTTCCCTTAAGAGTGATTTCCTCCTCTACATGTGCATATATCTCTACTTGAGTACCTGTCTTGGAGATATTGTATTCATCTTTGGTTAAATCAACGATCTCTACACTATGCTTCGTGGAATGAACATCATGTTGTTGTTCTAATGCTTTTTTTCCTGCATTCTCAACATCACTATGTCTTTTTGCTCCTATTTCCTATTACAAATTATCTTCTCGTATTCCCTTTATTTCCTCTTCCTCATGCTTTTCCCTTAACTCTTCAAAAATATTATTATGCTCTTCCTCTTCTCATATCTTCTTTTCTAGCTCCTCTTTTTCATGTTTCTCTTGCAATTCTCTTTTCCTCTACTTTGTTTATGTGTTTCTTCTCTGCTTCTTATTTCTTTCACAATTCCTCTTATGTCTTGCATTGAAGTTGTTCTTGCAATAATCTGGCATGCTCGTTCTAGATGGCATCTTTGAATTCAACCTCTTCCCTTAACCTGATCTCTTCTTGTCTTATAGCCTCTTCAACTTCTCTTTTTGTTGCTAAACCTCTGTTTAGTTCCAACATTTGTTCATCCAATGAAAAAATTTTAAAAATACCTAAAAGAGGATTTCTTCTTCTCTCCAATACTTCCTCCTATTCATGAGCATCTTGTGTGAATGCCTCATCATCCAATTTATCATGGTTGTATGGCCTTGTGTAATACATTCGATCAACATGCTTTAAAACTAGGCCTTTTGAATCATGCCTTCGAAAATGTCCAGTTCGAAACTTGTTTTCCAAATGGATAACTACCTCTTGTCTTGCATGATTTAGATCCCTTATAAAATAATGTCCTAGTCTGAAACAATATGGAATGGAAATTCTCCTTTTTTATTCCTTTAGCAATGATACATTAAACCATTGAAGCATCGTTTGGTAAGAAACTTCTCCAAAAACCAACCTGTTTGGTACATATTTAGACAAAATATGGGGTGATGTAGTTGCACCATAAATTCAGATGTATGCAAAGTCGTCCTCCAGGTACCGGTAAGCAATATAGTTTATCAGTTTCTTTGCATGATCAATTAGTCTTGGACGCTCTTTGAGAGAAGTAATGAAATATAATTGATCTTAAAATTAATCATACATAAGTTTATTAGAATTCTTATACTTATTTTCCCACAACATTTGGAAATAAACATGTGCAAGTGCTTATGAGTTATTCCAATAGAGATTAAAGCCTAAAATTGGATTCCTATCACACACAACATCGAACAAATATGAATCCATATAAAATGAGGGAACTACACTAGGATTTTGCAATGTTTTATGAACTTTCTCAATCTTGATACTGAGTTGATTTGATATGATATCTACCCAATTAAACAATGTTATTGAAATGACTATTGTATAAGCCAATGGAACCCATCCATATGTGAATCGAGAGAAATCATTCTCTCCATACAATCTACATAATAATATCATGAGATACATATAGGGTTCTCTTAAACCTATAATAACATACCATCCATTAGTTCTATGGAAGAAATTTGTATCTTCCTTCCACCAGCTAGCCAAGATCTTGTTAAGTTTTGAGCTATTATTAGGTTTCTTTTCAATTTACTAGATAACAATAGCATAGGTAGGATCACTGAGAGAAACAAAATCACAAGATATACAACATTTATCCTTGGAAACCCTCATGGGGGAGAAAACCCAGCAAAAAATTTCTTAATATAGATAGCCAATACAATGCCAAGACAATAAACCAAAAACATTAGAGAATATCCAACACTGAGCAATGCACCTCTCTCTTCCTTCTTCTCACAACTGCAGCTACCAAACTTGTGCAGTTGATGAGTGAATGAGTGAGTGAGAAAATGAGGCGTTGACCTCCTTTATTTATACTAACTGACAGGCGCTGGAAAGGTGTCTCTTCACTGGGCAGGGCAGATTTGTCTTCTTAGTGGTTAAAACCACTTTAATTAGGCATGGGGGACGACTTCTTAATTTTCATCATACAATTAAAGTTTGACCAATCCACAAAAGGGGATTTGGTCAATTACAATGCCCGACATGATCAATCCACAAAAGGGGATTAATCTAATGAATAATGATTCAATAAATAAATAGAATACTCTTTGTAGTTACAATATTTCAACACTCCCCCTTAACAAGAAGGGTATTCTACAAAATCATCAGGAGAGAGAGAGGGAATCAACATCAACAACATCTGGAACACTGACTGGCATATCTATAAATCATTGGAAGTTTTTCTCATCATCATCGTTCACAGCATGGAGTTGGAGTAGCATCATCATCCTCATCATCATGAGGCTAAACTAACATCATCATCATCTTTAGTGTGAGGCTAAAGTAACATCATCATCTTCTTTATCATGAGGCTAAAGTAATATCATCAACATCTTTAGTATGAGGCTAAAGTAACATCATCATCTTCAACATTAAAGCTGAAATAACATCATAATCGTCATCTTCAGCAAGAAGCTGAAGTGGCATCATCATCATCATCTGCATCAATCATGGATTAGTATAACACTAATACATCATCATCATCAATAAAAACACAATTCTGATACAACATCAACAACAACAGTATCACAACAAGAAGGTTGGAGCATCATCAACATCATCACTAGGATGGAAATCTTCAGCATGAAGCTAGCATCTCAACAACATTAGCACAAAGCTGGAAATATTCAACACTAGGATGGCATCACAACAACATAAGCACAAAGGTAGAAATCTTCAACACTAGGCTGGCATCACAACATCAACACGAAGATGGAAATATTCAGCACTAGGCTGGCATCACAGCAACATCAACACGAAGATGGAAATCTTCAGCACTCGGCTAGCATCACAACAACATCAGCACGAAGCTGGAAATATTCAGCACTAGGCTAGCATCACAACAACATCAACACGAAGCTGGAAATATTCATCACTAGGATGACATCAACTCTACTCCCCCTCTCGAGGGAGGTCCTTACGGACTACACCAAGATTGTCTCAAAAGTGCTTAAACTTTACACGAGACAAAGGCTTCGTCAACACATAAACAACTTGTTCATTCGTGCCAACATAGTGGATATTTATGGCTCCTCTCTACACCTATCACGAATGAAATGATACTGGATCTCTATGTGCTTTGAATCATCATGGAACACATCATCTTTATACAACTCTGGTTATCACATAGGATCATAGTGGCTTCCATCTCCAAATCAAATAGATATGCCAACAACATCTAATGCCATTTGGCTTCACAACTGGTGGTGTTATCACTCCAGGAAACTCTCCTAGGCTGTAAGTCGGAGATGCCTGGTAACTAACTCTTTTTGGGAAATGTTTTCTTAATATTTGAAATGGTTTATGGATCAAGATGAATATCTACGTACCAGACTGTGTATTCAAGACTG
>ML793168.1:229615-246200 GCA_009831015.1 Picea engelmannii
ACCAAAGTTGGAGTTTCTCCATTATTGATTCACCTTCCTTGTGTCCTCATCATGAATTTCATGGGATGCATTTTCACTTTCAGGTGTCTTCTCTGTTACGAAATTTTTCAATACTTCCATGATCTCCCCTTTTAAACCATCCAACTTAGCTTCCATTGAATTCATCTTAGTATCCAACTTAGCTTCCATTGAATCCATCTTATTTTGTAGTTCATTTATGTCCCTACGCATTTATTCACCTTCATCAAGAGTCCAAGTAAGATTTTTTGGAGGCTTATTTGGTGTAGAAGTTCCCTTTTTTGGTGGCATGTTGGCCAAGTATCACTTTTGAACCTTGATTTTGAGGTGGTTCTGCTAGACAATATTTCTTCTGTTGTATCTCCCAAGTTTCTTCCCTTTTGGGTATGAAACTTTCTTTTATGTAGTTTTTTGATATTTCTTCTCTACAATGCCACAAGTCTGATCAAAATTGGATGTGCCAAGTGGAATTTATGGTAACTTCCCCACAACTTGCCGATTTTTGGTCTTTCTAGGAGATCTCACTTGTATAGCGTGCCCTAGACAAAATAATTGATATAAAATTCTGAAACTCGCACCAGAAATACTACAGACTGTCCAAGATCCAATGAAACTAGTCCCACATAATTTGGATACTCTAGGAAGAAGTTATGATTATTTTACCTGGAACACCTTCTTGAGACTAGTCAATAGGACTAGTCAGATACCCTATCTTACACAGGGTGTATCTACAAATTTAAGATGACCCAGAAGCTGAACTTTTTATCACAGATACCTTACTAATTTTTGTAAATTGCCTCTGGATTTCAAGGTCTGAAACGTTACAGAAACGTTTTTATAGCGAAAATTCTGCAATGACTCATTTCAGGATGATTCTGGAACCCTATCATGTACAGGTTGTATCTCCGAAAGTATAAGGCCTCATGAGCTAAATTTTGAACCCAACATACCTTGATCTGTCTACTAAATAGCCTCCAAGCCGTTCTTTCTGAAACATTGTAGAAAAAAATTTATAGCGAAAATTCCAAGGTGTCTCAGATGTAGCAGCGAAACCCCAAGACCTTGAGCTCTGATACTATATGTTAAGAACCAAATATCAATATAGCATGGAAAATCCTCAGAAAAAGTACTCAACACCTTGAAAGAGAGATAATTTCAGATAATAAGCCTCTTCGAGGGGGCAACCTCCTTTTACCCCACTTAAATGTTCAAGTACAAGATGATTCAAAACGAAAATGTCTCATTGGTATATATAGGAGACTAGGAGGTATAATTACAACTAATGGCCTAAAGCCGACATAAATAAAATAACATTACTAATATAATATGCCCCAATTAAGGGGTAATGAGCCAATATTAGGGCTTAACAAAAAATGGGGGTGAATTCAACTTAAAAGAAGCAAGGTATTACATTGCGGGCCAGGACCAAGAAAATTCGGAGCAACAGTGGGAAAATATTTGGAAAAGCCCCCAATGGCCAAAAATCAAAATGTTCAAATGGGTAGTTCTACATAACCGAATTCTAACTTGGGAAAATCTCAAGAAAAGGGGTTTCATAGGTCCCTCCCGCTGCCATCTCTGTCAAGTCAAGGAGCAAACAACAAACCACCTCCTCGATGAATATAGTTATACAGCAGATATCATGGATTGTGTGACAGGCATCTTCCGCCAATCCATTAGGATTCGGAGGAACATCAACGCAACTAACAACAACTAGAATGAGGGCTACAACGAAAATGAAATGGTGAACCTTTGCTGGAATCTAATGCCGAGGATGATCGATCATCTAGGCAATATGGAAAGAACGAAACCGACGCATCTTCAGAAATGAAAACATACTGGTAGAAAGGATAAAGGAGGCAATAGTCTCTCAAATAAGAGAAATGGTGTAGAGCCACAACTGCAATACGGAGAAAGCGCAACTCACAGACAAAGACTCTCGTATCCTAGATTTTTTCCATCTAAAAGAATGGCGCAACAACATACCTGTAGAGCGCAACCCGCAACTCCAGATAGGAGCCCGCAACTGGACTCCCCCTCCATCAGGGTTCCTCAAACTGAATTTTGACGGGGCGGCAAAAGGAAACCCAAGAGTGGCAGGGGCAGGTAGAGTGATCAGAGACAATGGTGGCAACATCATCCGATTGTACACTGGGAGCATGGGAAACTCAACCAACAACATGGTAGAATTTGGAGCTTTGGAACTGGGCCTTGAAATCCTGAGTCGCGAAAGGATGACAAACACCATCGTGGAAGGTGACTCCACCCTGGTTATCAACATGACGAAAAGAATCCAAAATGGCACCAGAGTGGGCAAGGTTTAGCGCCACTGGCGCCCCACACACTCCCTGCAAAAAATCCAGGAGCATCTGAGAATTTTGAATACAGTGGAGTTGCGTTGGGTGCGCAGGTCAGCGAATGCTCTAGCGGACAGGCTTGCCAACGAGGGGGTCGGCAAGGAAGGCCCAAAACTAGATGATACCTAGAACAACATTCCAAACGGTCAACTCAGAACATCTTGGATGATTCAACCTTACAAGCTCAAAGGGAGGTATCATCCTGATCATCCCCCTTGAGGGCACTTGGGTTTCTCTACTTTGCTATCATTGATTTATCTTTTATAACAATAGATCTAGTGTTATTTGCATCTATATAGAAATTTATCTTTGTATTGGAGATCAAGTACAAGTATTCTCTTGCACGAAATTGGAGTTGCATGTGTAGGATCTTTGAAGACATGGATAATTCTTGGGGGCATATTTATAATTCTCATCTTCATCCCAAGTAGCTTCAACGCCCACAACAACAAATTCTAGTGAGTTCCTTCTATTTTTAGTTCCAACATTAGGGTTTTCAGCGCATTAAAGAAATTGCTGGTAAATTAATCCTAGTTGGTTAATTTGTTTTCCTTATATAATTTGCTTGTAAAATCTAATTAAAAACCTAAATAAGATACCATAATAATTTACAACCATAGATTAACATAATTAAAGTTTAAACCCTAATTAACCAAGTGGTCTTTGGTTTTCTCCTTCTTCATCTTAAAATTTTGTTTCATGACTTAGTTCTAAAATTGAGTAATGACTCTACCCTCCTTTTTTTTTTCTTTTTAGTAATGACTATGACCTTGCCTAGTCTTCCATTCTTACCTTTACAATATATGTGCAATATTACATATCCTATGTTACACAAATTCCACTTATCAACATTTATTTAATTTTTGTCATCATAATTATTTATTTAAAAAAAATACTTTATAATTTTATAAAATTCAAATTATATATATTCTAATAAATTTTATAAATTTGTGTTTTTTGAAATATTAAAATTTATTTAAAAAAATACTATATAATTTTATAAAATTCAAATTATATATATTCTAATAAATTTTATAAATTTGTGTTATTTGAAATATTAAACTAAGTAATTAATTTTGTCATCATAATTATTTATTTAAAAAAATACTATATAATTTTATAAAATTCAAATTATATATATTCTAATAAATTATATATATTTTTTGTTATTTGAAACATTAAACTAAGTTACTTAAGGGAAAATCATGATAGTTAACATAAGTTTACACAAAATAAATTTGTTTCGACAAAATTGTGTCATCATACTAAGCTCCACTCAAGAGAATATGACAATAAATTTGTATTATTTGAAACATTAAACTAAGTTACTTAAGGGAAATCATGATAGTTAACATAAATTTACACAAAATGAATGTGTTTTTACAAAATTGTGTCAACATGCAAAGCTCCACTCGAGAATATGAAAATGGTATACGCCAAATAGCATATTTGATAAAAAAAAATTAAAGAAGATTCATTATCGGATGTTTATTGTGTTATGATTTTAAAGTTCTATGCTCTAATACCATTTAAAGCTTGTGATAATCATTTCAACTTTTAGTATTAAAATAATCTAGCAAACTAGTGGGTCTAATGCGAAAGTCATAAGTTATCTAACAACACTTTTTCAATTTAATTCTGGTGATGAGTTTATACGCGGCTTTGAAGAAATTTTCAAGCTAGGGTTTAACAGTCGCGGTCTCAGTAACGGCTAGCATGGTGACCAAAGCGGGAGGGAATGGAACCCCCTCCTAGAAGCAGGTTGTGGTGGACAAAAGGAAAAGACCACGAGGGGGCGGTTTCAAAGAAACTCTGACAGGCACTTCGGGTTCAGGATCGGACAAGAATCAAGAGGGCAACCAAGAAAAAAGTAATCTTGTGGGGGAAGAAACCAGAGAAGCCCAGAACGATGCGCAAGGAACAGTGAAACCTAGTGGGGTAGATGGGCGCAACCCATGTAAACCTAAAACAACACTGATACCCAAGGTTATACTAGAAGATCCCCAAACACAACTCTTCCGGGATCAGATGAAGACGCATGCACTGATCTTCAAGTTTATGAGCATGTGGCCCACAGAAAAAACATTGCACAACTGGATAAAATACCATTGGAAGCCAAGTGGAGAAGTGGAACTCCACCTGGGTTCGAAAGGATTCTTCACAATAGTCTTTATGAACCTGGAGGACAGGAATAAAGTCTTTGAGGGGGGCCATATTTCCACGCCTCAGCGGGGTTGTACATGCGTCGATGGAAGGAAAAATTCTCCCTAGAGAAGGAAACCTTTACAAATGTTTCGGTCTGGCTAAGGCTTTACTCCTTATTGCTAGACCACTGGTTGTCGTCCACCTTCGAAGCCATATGGAACAAGCTTGGAAAATATGTCAAGACATCGGAAGCTACTCTAAAAGGCAGATATACATCCTACGCAAGGATTTGCATAGAGATGGATGTTTCGGGGGTGCTCCCGAAAGCCATAAGCCTAGAGTTTAGGGATGAAAAATGGATACAAAGCATAGACTATGAGCAGATCCCGATTCAATGCAGAAGATGTCATGAACATGGACACCTACTAAGAGAATGCCCTCTCAATAAAAAGCAAGAAGCGGAAAACACCAATCTACAACAAGATGAGGACGGTTTTGTGAAGCCAAATCACAAAAGCAGAGGAAACAAAAGACAAGGCAAGGCCCCAACAGGAAGCAACTCGGAAGACATGAATGGAACAGAAGGAAGAGGCAAGCCCAACCAAGGGAAAGAAGGAGGAAAATGAAAGATGAAAGCTAAGGAAGTGAGTGAACAAGAAACTCACGAGAACACATAAATTCCAAGCAACAAGGGAGAACATGGAGGTTGCGCAAGTCCTATGGAAGGTGGCAACGTAGATGCCAACACCCGAATGCAGGAAGGAGACGGAGATTCAGAGATGACACCAAGCGAGGTAGGAACAGAGGACCTAGATCTCAGAGACATTGTGGAAAGGGAAGGAATAGATCTACCGAACATATTGGAGCAATGGAAAAGGCAGGGAGTAGACAATGTGCCAGCGGAGCAACTCGACCGCATTCAATATCTCTTCCTCCTAAGGGAGGAAGCGAAATCTAGAGGGATCAAGTGCATGCATGGAGAGATAGGACACTTGGAAATCAAAACAGGCGAGGGAAAACCACAACATTCACCCAAGAAGACACAGAGGAAGAAAGACAGAAAATCAAATAGCATTGCCCTACAAGAACTTGGAGCCCTGTTGATAAACTCAGGTAAGATTAAAAATCTCTTCCCCAACTCCCCCCCACAATTTTAAATGAAGATTATAATGTGAAATATAAGAGGCCTAAACAACCCAAGAAAACAACGAATCTTTAAAAATAGACTGACTAAGGAACAACCTGACCTATGTTTCATTCAAGAGACAAAATGCACTTTAGACAGAATGGAAACAATCAGTAAAAAATACTGGAGTAAGTACAAGATGTTGGCTGTCGAAAGCCAACATATGGTGGGAGGCATCCTTGCCCTGTGGAACCCACATTCGGTGAACCTAATTGCAGCGGAAGCCATGAGACATACACTTTCTGTCAGCATACAAATTATAGGGAACACAGAGGAAATTCTATGCACTAATGTGTATGGACCCTAGGTGATGGAGGAAAAAATGAGACCGCTCCTTGACCTAGAGAATATAAAGGATCCTACCCGCAACCTCCATTGGATCCTGGCAGGGGATTTTAACATCATCACTACACTCGTTGAGAAGAAAGGGGGCACCAGGAAATTGGACATAGATGCGGAGGAATTCTTAGCTTTCATAGACACAATGGAGCTTGTGGACATCAAGACCAACAATGGTCAGTTCACCCGGAACAACAAACGTTTAGGTCACCACCAAGTAGCCACAAGGTTAGACAGATTCTTGGTGTCAGAATCAATCATTTTGCAGGGACTAAATTTGGACTACAGTATCCTCTCTTGGGGGGGATCAGACCACTGGCCAGTTCAACTGGAAGAAAATTTTCAAACCACACCGAAGAACAAACCATTTAGATTTGAGAAATTCTAGATCAACCATCCCACCTTCAAGGAGAACATTAATCAATGGTGGCGGGAGGAACTACCAGACCAAGGGACAAGGATGTTCAAACTTTACAAAAAACTCAATTACATCAAACAAAAACTCAAGGAGTAGAACAGGGAAGTCTTTGGAAACATAAACCAAGGGAAAAAGAGTATCGAGGAAAGAATGAGGAAGCTACATGAACTGTGCATCGAAGAGGGATACACAGAGGATTGGAAAAAAGATGAGGTCCAAATGACCCAGGAATGGGAAGCAAGATGCTAGCAGGAAGAAACCATGTGGCGCCAAAAGTCCAGAATAAGGTGGATAAAGGAAGGGGAGAGGAATACCAAGTTTTTTTATAGAAAAACTATTGCAAGAAGGTCCCATAATAAAATCTTGAAGATTAGGGATCGGGACGAGATTGAAAGAGAATCCCACCTGGAAATTGAGAATACAATAGTCAACCACTTCCAGGGGATAGCCCAGGAACCCAACCAAGACAGATCCGATGCCATACAAAGAATAATGTAGCATATCCCGAAGCTAGTCTCAGAGGATCAAAATTATGGCCTAAGCAAACACATCAAAAACGAATAAATTGACCAAGCAGTCCAGGAGATGCCCAATGGAAAGGCCCCAGGCCCGGATGGCTTCATAGTGAAATTCTTCAAAGCCTACTGGGAAGTGGTTAAGCATGATATTTACGGGGTGGTGGAGGACTCCAGGCTGGCGACATCCATCTTGAAAGCTTTAAACACCACAATGATCACTCTAATTCCGAAATAAAATGAAGCTAGGACCCCAGACCCTACAAGCCTATAGCTTTATGCAATTTAGTCTACAAGATAATCTCCAAAGTCATAGCCAATAGACTGAAGCCACTCCTTCCCACACTGATTTCACAGGAACAGGTGGGCTTTGTGGAAGGAAGACAAATCCGGGACAATATCATCCACACCCATGAGATCATTCACACGCTGAAAATTCAAAGGAGAGGGGGGATGATAATCCAACTTGATCTGGCGAAGGCTTATGACAAAATAAGCTGGCACTACATGGCTAAGACGTTGGAATCTTTTGGGCTCAAACAACATTGGATCAACTGGATAGTCACTCTAGTCTCAACGAAAAGCTACTTGCTACTAATCAACGGAGCCACATGCAACCCCTTCTGTCCATCCAAAGGCATAAGACAAGGGGATCCGTTGTCCCCCTTCATGTTCATTCTAATGATGGAAGGGCTAAGCATAAGCATAAAAAGCGCAACTGCAACTGGTGAAATAAAGGGCATTAAACCTTTTGAAAATTGTCTAACCTCCACACACCAATAGTTGGTTGATGATACCCTACTCCATGGCACACCCACGGTAAAGGAAGCAAAAGCTTTTAAAAGAATATTAGAAGACTTCGGGGAAGCTCGGGGGCGGAAATCAACCACTCCAAATCCATGATATATTTATTCAACACTAATCCAAGTATTCAACGAAACTTGGCCAACATTTTGGGATTTGAATGTAAAACTCTCCCAACGAAATACTTGGGAATCCCCCTGACAGACAGAGCCTGGAAAAATGCTACATGGGAAGGAGTTATCAGCAGACTGCAGGAGAGGGTAAACAACTGGACATACAGAGCCCTAAACCTGGTTGGAAGGCTTGTCCTCACCAAAACGGTTCAACAAGCAATTCTGGTGTATATGATGTCAGTGTTTCCAGCCCCCAAAGGAATCCTATAAAAGATAAGAGCCATCTAACGATACTTCCTATGGCGAGGCACAAAAAATAAAAAGAAATGGGCCTTGGTGGCCTGGGATAAGATTTGCAGACCAAAAAGCAAAGGCGGCCGGGGGTTACAAGACCCACAGGTAACCAACGAAGCCTACGGGGCAAAGCTCTAGTGGAGATGGGTAAAAGACAAATCGGTGCCGTGGGTAAACTTCTCGAAGGCCAAGTCTGCCCTGAATATCAGCGATCAAGAGCGAATTCAGTTCATGGTCACAAGGGAGGGATCAACCATCTGGAATCTCGCCTGGCGCAACAAGAACTGGATCTAGAAACACAGCTTCTGGGAAATCAGAAATGGTAGAACAACAAGGTTTTGGGAGGATGCATGGCAACAGGAACCCAGAATGGAAAATCCGGACAGGGAAGGAAATGATTGGGCAAGGTAAAACAAAAATCCATTACTACTGGAAGCAATGGGATGGCAACGCCAAATGGAGGATCTAGGACAAACTTATTCCACAAAATAGAGCCCGGATCGAAACAATAACGAAAGAGGTGGAGGAGGAATTGGGGAAAAGGTAAATTGAGGTCTCGGAAGAAGAGGACCAATTGAGGCGGGGTAGGAAAAATGGGGGTGAATTCAACTTAAAAGAAGCAAGGTATTACATCGCGGGCCAGGACCAAGAAAATTCGGAGCAACAGTGGGAAAAGATTTGGAAAAGCCCCCAATGGCCAAAAATCAAAATGTTCAAATGGGTAGTTCTACATAACCGAATTCTAACTCGGGAAAATCTCAGGAAAAGGGGTTTCATAGGTCCCTCTCACTGCCATCTCTGTCAAGTCAAGGAGTAAACAACAAACCACCTCCTCGATGAATGCAGTTATACAACATATATCATGGATTGTGTGGCAGGCCTCTTCCGCCAATCCAATAGGATTCGGAGGAACATCAATGCAACTATCAACAACTGAAATGAGAGCTACAACGAAAATGAAATGGTGAACCTTTGTTGGAATCTAACGCTGAGGATGATCGATCATCTGGGCAATATGGAAAGAACGGAATCGACGCATCTTTAGAAATGAAAACATACCGGTAGAAAGAATAAAGAAGACAATAGTCTCTCAAATAAGAGAAACGGTGTAGAGCCGCAACTGCAATACGGAGAAAGCGCAACTCACAGACGAAGACTCTCGTATCCTAGATTTTTTCCATCTAAAAGAATGGCGCAACAACATACCTGCAGGGCGCAACCTGCAACTGCAGATAGGAGCCCGCAACTGGACTCCCCCTCCATCAGGGTTCCTCAAACTGAATTTTGACGGGGCGACAAAAGGAAACCCAAGAGTGGCAGGGGCAGGTAGAGTGATCAGAGACAGTGGTGGCAACATCATCCGACTGTACGCTTGGAGCATGGGAAACTCAACCAACAACATGGCGGAATTTGGAGCCTTGAAACTGGGCCTTGAAATCGCGAGTCGCAAAAGGATGACAAACACCATCGTGGAAGGTGACTCCACCCTGGTTATCAACACGATGAAAAGACTCCAAAATGGCACCAGAGTGGGCAAGGTTTAGCGCCACTGGCGCCCACACACTCCCTGCAAAAAATCCAGGAGCATCTGAGAATTTTGAATACAGGGGAGTTGCGTTGGGTGCGCAGGTCAGCGAATGCTCTAGCGGACAAGCTTGCCAACGAGGGGGTTGACAAGGAAGGCCCAGAACTAGATGATACCTAGATCAACATTCCAAACGGGCAACTCAGAACAAACTGCAACCACCTTGCAACAAAGATCTTGAAGGCAGTTTAAGCATGGAAGTTCACATCGAGGAGGACATCGCAAGACCCCTTGGAAGGTACGCGGACCCCAGGCCGAATAGGAGTGCCTAACACTCTGCCACCAATTATCATGCAAGATCACAATACGCAACAGATGGAAGACCGGAAGCAAGGCCAGTACGCCAGTAAGAGGTGTGGGGAAAGCACGAGTGAAATTCAAGGTAGCAATTCGCATGCAACGAATGATGTAAGGCAAGAGGGGTTGATGATAACCAGGATCGATCCACCAGGCCAAGTATAGGTATGGAGAGCAGCACAGTCGGATCACAAGTGAACAAGGGCAGTGATCGCACAGGGACAAAGGACGACCCATCATGATCAAACGAGCCAGAATAGGAAAACTGACGGAAGCGCTCATCACTGCAAGCAAACCAATATTGAAAGGACGCTCTCGCAGAGGGGGAAGATCAATAAAAAGAGGGACAACAGAAATAGATGCAATCAGAAGGAGCACAACAACAGTTACAGAGTCAAGGGCAGGGAAACGAAGAATACCTGTAAAGTGAAGCACAAGCCGAGTAACAAGAACAGGGGTTGCGACAGGAAAAGCAGGATGGCGCGACTAAAGAAAATGCACAGGAAAAGGAACTCCCCTAGGAAGGAAGTCCCGAATAGTTCGCGACGGGGAACAAGAATGAAACATGCATCAAAATATGCAAAGGGAACCTTTCAAAATCTGGTTGCGCCGAAGGGGAAGGCAACAATCACCAGGTGGTAAAAAGAACTAAAGAACAAGCGCAAAGGTAAAGCGTCGGAAGCATTGGTACATGAAGCGGATTGGGTAACTGATCCGGGGGCCACACAACCCAGGGAAACCCTCTACCACAAAACGGTGGAGATAGTTTGGCTAACTAAGATGATGATCGAGAAAGTGATTTCAGAGAGGGAAGAAGCCAAGCAGGAGGATAACAGGAAAAACAAGACAATGTTGAATGAGATCTGTCAGCGCATCAGCAGTCTGGAAACCATTACCAAACTGTTAGTCGAGGTAGAGAAGGACCAAAAATGCAAACTATAAAAATTGGAATGAGAAAAGGCACGAAGAAAATGTGGAAATTTTGTAATGAAAAATGGCGCTAATGTGCATAGAGATATATATACACATTACACCTGCACATCAAGTGTATGTGTGAAGATATTTAAACCATTCGACCCTCCTATTAGATATTGAAATACTCCCCTGATCCCACTCTCGGTCTATCTCGAGAAAGTTTCAACGCTTTATCTGTATAACACAGAGAGACCGACCATAAACTGCGTAAATGTTTACAACTTGAAAAAGGATAAGATGTACATCGTGTACGATTTTAAATTCTGAATCATATACTATGGTATGGACTGCAACTTAGACACACATACATACATGGAAAAGCACAACGATAAGATGCTCACCATGTTGTGAATTTGAAAATTTGTCCAAATTCATACATCGATCGAAAATGACAAGATGCTCACCGCGTGAAGTTGCTAAAATGTTCAAATCGAGAAACAACATAATACACTATAGCAGGGAAAAGTACAACATGCCCACCACGTGAATCCGACAAAATGTCCAGCAAGACAAAGCAATATAGAATATGGACATTGAAAGGGATGCATGCATCGAAAAGGGCAATATGCTCAACCCGTGAATCTGACAATACCCATGTCCAACTGGAAAGTAGATATAATTTTGTGTGAATCCAACAAAATATTTCCAACTCGAAAGCAAATGGATTTTGGAAAGCATGTAATCATGGCGAAGGATACAATGCTCATGGTTGGAATTTCAAAATGAAATCGTCTATGAAAGCATGTATGGTGAAGGATACAACGCTTATCGTTAGGGTTGGAATTTCAAAATGAAATTGTCCATTAAATTTGATAATTTTGACAACTTTATTACCCATTTTCATGTGTTATTAACAAAGAATGTTGATGGTCACAATTAATCTTATACAAATGGAATTTGAAACCCATGTAATGATGGCTATAGATAGGATGCTTGTTGCCTGAAGTGAATCGAAGAAATACCTATATTGAACTTGAACTAGAAATCAATATGTAATTTGTCATGAATTTCAAAATATTTTCAATCGGAAAGTAAAATAAAATTAAGTTATATTTTGAACCATGAGGATGATGTGAACTATAATCAAGATTTAATGTTTAACATCCATTATGTATAGTATATGAAGTTCATGTTTGGGTGTTTACATATGTCTACTTATTAGGAGGTGTCTTGTGTTTTTCATCTCTATGCCATAATCATTAGTGAATGATACGATAAATTTCAATTATTGTTTTAGTGTAATGGATCATCTTTTTGGATTCCATCTCACATTAGTTTAAACGTGGGACTTCACTAGGATGCTTGGTGCTTAGCTAGATTTATTAAGTGCCCTTTCCCCCTTGTTCTTTAGACCTTCATCACCAATTCGATTCACAATGACCCCCTGGGACACCCATTTGGGGAATTCTCTAACTTCATAGGTTTGATTGGTGGCGTAAACCCCCCGATCAGGACCATGGTTATTTAGGATGCCTTAATTTGGGTCCATAGCCACCCAAACTTGTTTTAGACTTGTTGTTTACATAGTCAACTTAGGTCAAACCCCTAACCTTCATAATCTCTTAGCATTAACCATGCAACAAATTTCCTTAGGGTACCACGACTATCAATTTATAGGTCGCATGATATAGGGTTAGTTTGCGCCTCAAAACCCACAATACCATTATATCAAATCCACAACATGTAACCAAGATAATTGGTATGGCAGTTCCTTGTGACTTGGGTACCTTGACAATTAATCCAATGTTCTCTTACACCTTGAGGTTATTGCTTTGCCTATTTATACCTTTCAGTGCCTCTTTGTAAGGCCTCTTGAACTCTTATAATATCTTTCATCTTTGAAAACCTTAATTTGCAGTTAAACACCAAAATTAGTAATTGAACTTCTTTCAACTCTCCCATCCCCTAAGGTTGCTTGCCCCTATCATCTCTAATATCTCTATAGGGATCGCCTTTGCCTAGTTTAACTCCAATCTTTCAAGTTTGTTTGATTCATCGAACAATATTTCATTGCAATATTTCCACTGACACCTTGGAAGTTTCAACACTACAACCTCAAAAGAGGTTCCATCACAACTAGTTTAGGGGAGGTATCATCCTTTTTTAGTGCATCAAGTCTCTCTACTCTAGATATTTCATTGCTTTATCTTTATAGAAGCAGATCTAGTGTTTGTTTGTTATATTGCATAAATATCTTTGTATTGGAGATCGGAGAAAGTCTTGTAGGAATTTGGAACTGAGTGTGTAGGCCATTCCAAGATGTGGATCACTCTTGGACAAATATCACAATTCTGCACTTAAATCCAGGGAGCTTTATCATCTACACCAATGAATGGCAGGTGAGTTGTCTTCCTTCATCTCTTTTCATTTCTAGTCTTAGGGTTTTGTAGAAATTTCAATACCAATTAAGTATTCCTACGATTCTCCTGATCTAACAATTATACGCCACTATTAAATACTGAATCACTTCTACTATTATTTTTGCGGAAAATTAAACCACGATCACAAAGTGAAATATCAAGAACACATAACACATAAGTTTTTCCGAGAAAGCGTAAAGCTAAAAACCCCACTATCATATATTATGTATATCATGAATCATGAAACAATCTCATACAAAAACTCTAATCCAAGAGCTCTCAGTACAATACAATCGTCTCACACTGTCATACACAAATCAACAAATACATGTGCCAATTCTCTGTGTCCAGACAACCTGCTTCCTTTGCACAAAACTCTGCAATTTGAATTCTCACGATCATTCTAATTACCTAGTTTGCACATGCTCATAAGCATATCCACTGCATGTGTGATCAAATCACAACTGATAGCCAACTGTCCCTTTCACCTGTTATCTCAACTGGGTCTCCATTGGAACTGACATGCATGTAGTTAACTGTGGCGAATCTTCAGTTGCATGTGAGTTCACTGATTGTGAATTAATGAATAATTAATTCACTGAACTCTCACTTGTACAACTAAGATTAACTCACTTAACTACACTTGTAATTATGTTACAACTCCAAATCACTCAGTTATAAGTGAGATAATAGATTAATATTTATTGTCTAATTTATTTAAGGGAAGTGTAAATTAGACACATGTTTCTTGTTGACTTTCAACACTCCCTCTCAACAAGAAAGGGATTATCTTTCACCCCAATCCTGTCTCTATGATATTCAAATTTTCTCCTGGTGAGCGCCTTCGTCAGAATGTCTGCATCCTGATCTTCCGTAGGAATGTATTGAAGCAACATGATCTTCCGTTGCACACAATCTCTGAGATGATGATACCAGATATCTATATGCTTAGATCTATCATGAAACACAGGATTAATCGAGAGTTTAATGCAACTCTGATTATCACAATAAATCATTGTCAGATCTAAATGAGAACCAAACAAACCAACCAAGATCTTTCTCATCCAAATAACCTCACATGTAGCTTGACTCGCTGCTATGTATTTCGCTTCCACTGAACTAAGTGCCACGGATCTTTGTTTCTTGTTGTACCAAGAAACAATTGTAGATCCAATACTAAAGATCCCCCCTGATGTGCTCTTTCTGTCCATTGGGTTGCCCATATAATCTGCATCCATGAAGCCATGCAACTTCACCTTATTCATTTGTCTATACCATAATCCATACTCAAATGTGCCCTTCAGATATCTCAGGACATGCTTACCCACCTTCCAAAAGAGTTTGGTAGGCTTAACCATCACTTGACTTAGCTAGTTAACCGCATAGCAAATGTCTGGTCTCATGTTCACTAAATACATTAGTGAACCCACTAACTGTCGATAGACAGTAGCATCCACTACCTCTCCAGAAGTAGCATCCTCTTTCCTCCAGTTTCCTGGAAGAGGAGTATCCATGGGTTTGCAGCCCTCCATGTGAAACTTACCCAGTATCTCCCTTGTATACTTTCCTTGAGACACAAAAAGTTCACCATCTCGCTGCCATATTTCCAATCCAAGGAAATAATGAAGAAGGCCCAAATCCTTCATCTCAAACTCCTTTACAAGGTCATCCTTGCATGAGTGTATCAACTGCTCATCACCAGTGAGTATTAAATCATCAACATAAAGAACAATGATTAAAAGCTTACCCTCCACCAAAATTTGGTATAGGTTTTCATCTGCTTCACTTTTGGTGAAGCCCAATTCGATGAAATAGTTGTCTATCTGAGTGTACCAAGCACGGGGTGCTTGCTTCATCCCATATAATGCTCTCTTGAGTCTACACACATGCGAATCTCTATCAAAGGTCTCAAAACCTTATGGTTGTTCAATGTACACTTCTTCCTCAATGATCCCGTTGAGGAACACAGTTTTTACATTCATCTGATGAATGTGCCAGCCAATCTGCGCTGAGAGTGCAAGGATGGATCTTATGGAAGAGTACCTTGTGACAGGTGCAAAGGTCTAATCATAATCTATCCCCTCAATCTGTGAGAATCCCCGGGCCACAAACATGGCTTTGTATTTCTCAACACTCCCATCAACAACTTGCTTTACCTTGTAGATCCATCTTGAACCTACCACTGTTTTGTTGACTGGTCTTGGGACAATTTCCCATGCACTGTTTTTGACAATGGAGTCATACTCCTCTACCATAGCATCAACCCAAGTGGGGTCCTGCACTGCTTCCTGAAAGGAATATGGTTTAGTCACAATACATTTGCTCATAAGAGCCATGTATCCAGCAAATCGATCAGGAGACTGTCTCTGTCTGTGCTGTGAAGTAGGGGCTCCTACATTCTGTGCAACATCTAGTCTCATTCTATCAGCTTCCGTGGTGCGCTTTCTGCCATTTCTGATGGATGGCTCTGCTTGAGTGGTTTCCTCCACTCCATGAACCTCCTCATGTGGTTGATCCACATCTTGAGACTCATCTTTGGGAACCAACAGTTCCTCTTCTGCATGCAAGTCTAGCTCCCTCTCAAGTGACAACCGCATGGCTTTCCCCTCATCGAATTTTATATCCCGTCGCATAACAGTCATCTTACTGTTCGACAAATACACATGATAATTATGGGGTGTTTCTGTGTACCCCACAAATATCCCAACTTCAGCAGTCGGTTCCAGCTTTTTCCTGGAATCCTTGGTCACATGCACATAAACAGATGAGCCAAAATTTTTAAAATGAGAAACATCAGGTTTCTTACCAGTAAAAGATTCTTCAGGTGTACTCATGCCAAATACTCTATGAGGACAACGGTTCTGCACATAAACTGCACTATTGCATGCTTCTTCCCACAAATGCATTGGTAGGCCCTGATCATGCAACATCACTTGTGCTGCACCCACGATCGTTTTGTTCTTTCTCTCCGCAACCCCATTTTTTTGTGGGTTATGAGGCGCTATGAGTTCTCTTTGAATTCCTTCTCTGCTGCATAAGTCTTTGAATTCGTTAGAGATGTATTCTCCACCATTATCGCTCCTTAGAGCCTTCACTTGCTTCCCCGACTCTTTCTCCACCAATGCTTTAAACTCATAGAACTTTGAGAATGTTTGATCCTTCTTCTGCATGAAGAATAT
>ML793168.1:246270-288626 GCA_009831015.1 Picea engelmannii
TCTTTGAATTCGTTAGAGATGTATTCTCCACCATTATCGCTCCTTAGAGCCTTCACTTGCTTCCCCGACTCTTTCTCCACCAATGCTTTAAACTCATAGAACTTTGAGAATGTTTGATCCTTCTTCTGCATGAAGAATATCCATCATTTACGAGAAAATTCATCAACAAAAATAACATAATCCATGTGTTTTGCTGTTGAAGCAACCGAGAATGGTCCACACACGTCTGTGTGAATTCTCTCCAGGATCACCGAAGCACGGTTCTCCTTTTCATGAAAGGTGGACTTTACATACTTCCCCAGGGTGCACCCCTTGCACTGATCTAAATGAGCAAGTGTTCCCCTTGGAAGTCCAATAGATATTTGTTGCATGATCTTCAAGGCTACATGATGAAGATGGCCCAATCTCTTGTGCCATAATTCGCCCTCATCCCGGCTCATCACTTTTTTTTCCTTGCCCATCATGGCACTGCATCCATCTACCTCCATCATGTAGAGATTCTTAACTCGAATCCCTATCTTCTTGACTTGACCCGTTGCTTTATGTCGCAAGTAGGATTTTCCACTGCTAAAAACAACATCATAGCCTCTTTCCTCCAACATTGCGACTGAGACCAAGTTTTTCTTTAGACCTGGAACATGCATAACATTTTTCAATTGAAATGGTTTACCTGACTCCCTCTGAAAGGTAATGGTACCAATACCAGTCACACTGTATCGTCCATCATCGCCCATCTCTATATGCATTCTGAGATCTTTCTCCTCCAAGTCAATGAAAGAATCTTTATCTCCCGTCATGTGGAAGGAAGCGCCACTATCCAAATACCACACCGATCCCGATGCACTTGAAGCCATGCATGCAATCAAAGTGAATTAAAGATCAAATTGTGAGACAAGAGCCTCACCAGTTGCAGTTTCAACAACCATCTTGTTCTTCCTCTTCTGCAGACAGTTAGTAGCAAGATGCCCATGTTCGTGATAGTGAAAATAATTCACTTTGGACAAATCCAACTTCTTGAATTTAGACTTGGATTTTGAATGGAATTTATTCCCTTTCCCTTTCCTTGCCTTGGCGGTCAAAGCACAACCCTCTTCATCATCACACTTTGATGAAGATCCATCTCTAGTGTTCCGCCTGAACTCCTCTTGCACTAGATCCGACCATAGTCGTTCCCAATCCGACAATTTTTCCCTTCCATTGACAGAGTCTTGATAACTGTGCCAACTCTTGGGAAGTCCTAGGAGCGCCAAGCTCACCAAATCATCAGGAGAGACTGTTATTCCCACACTTCCAAGCTCATCCTGACATTGGACGAACTTCGTGAGATATTTTGGAATGGTGTATCCCTTTTCCATCTTGATCTTCCTGAGTTTATCTTTGAACGCCAATTTCCTATGGTCACTACTGTTTTGGAACAGATCCGTCAAAACCTTCCACATTGCATGTGGTGTGGTTTTCCCATGGAGACTTGAGACAATGTCGTCTTGTCCTCCCTCCAACAGAATCCTCCTCGCCTTTGCCACTTTATTTTTCCATGCATCAAGATTTGCAGTGTATGTCACATCCGGCTTAGGAACATCTTTATCAATGTAATCCTTCAAGCCATTATCTTCGAGTACTGCTTCCATCCTGTCCTTCCAAGTAATGTAGTTCAAGCTGCCCTCAAGTGCATACTCCAACCTCAAGCCATTGAAAGACATTTCGATCTTGGATCAACTGTCGCACCAAGAAAATTCTGCAAATTTGAATGTTATCCAACCACAAACTCACCTTTTGCGATCCCTCTTTCCCTAGGAGGTTCGCACCCCACCTGTGAGTAGCCTGAGGGAAGTTCGCACCCTATCTATGTATATCCTGTGAACTTGACTAGGAAGTTCGCACTGTAATGCATTGTAGGGTGAGGGGGGTTCACACCTCTCCTTAAGGTAGCCTGCGAGAATGCTCAGGAAGTTTGCACCCCTCCTTTGAGTAGGATGCGAGAATTTATGTTCATGAAAATATGCGTAGTATTCAGTACTAAGGTTCACACACTGCTAGAGCCAGGACTTGCGAGAATACGATTATGTTCACACCTCACTTCCATAGCTCCGTGGCCTCCGTGGCTCTGATACCATGTAGAAATTTCAATACCAATTAAGTATTCCTGCGATTCTCCTGATCTAACAATTATACACCACTATTAAATACTGAATCGCTTCTACTATTATTCTTGCGGAAAATTAAACCACGATCACAACCATGATCACAAAGTGAAATATCAAGAACACATAACACATAAGTTTTTCCGGGAAAGCGTAAAGCTAAAAACCCCACTATCATATATTATGTATATCATGAATCATGAAACAATCTCATACAAAAACTCTAATCCAAGAGCTCTCAATACAATACAATCGTCTCACATTGTCATACACAAATCAACAAATACATGTGCCAATTCTCTGTGTCTAGACAACCTACCTCCTCTGCACAAAACTCTGCAATTTGAATTCTCACGATCATTCTAATTACCTAGTTTGCACATGCTCATAAGCATATCCACTGCATGTGTGATCAAATCACAATTGATAGCCAATTGTCCCTTTCACCTGTTATCTCAACTGGGTCTCCATTGGAACTGACATGCATGTAGTTAACCGTGGCGAATCTTCAGTTGCATGTGAGTTCATTGATTATGAATTAATGAATAATTAATTCACTGAACTCTTACTAGTACAACTAAGATTAACTCACTTAACTACACTTGTAATTCTGTTACAACTCCAAATCACTCAGTTATAAGTGAGATAATAGGTTAATATTTATTGTCTAATTTATTTAAGGGAAAAGTAAATTAGACACATGTTTCTTGTTGACTTTTCAACAGGTTTCTAGCCACTACTAGATTTCAGTACAAAGTCCAACGTTGGACCAAGAATAGAGTTGTCACAATAATGTCAGAAATAAGTATATTTCAACATAATACCTATTTTGTTGGTTTTTTGACATTAATTCAAAGGTTTTGGTCAAAGTTTGGTCTACCAGTGTTCCATGGGGCCATGTAGTAGCTTATTTATGACCACATGTTTTTATTTAGTGATGTCAGAATTTTGATGTTCCATTGACCCCTTATTGACATCCTTTCTATACCATCGATGTCTGATTGAAATCCTGGTTAACATCCTTGATATACCACCGATGACAAGGATGCCAATGTGAAGTTGGAATTTTGACATCCAATGTTAGTAAAACATAAGAATTATGATGTCCAACATTGCTAAGATGTAAGAATTCCAACGTCAAGGCTTTAAAAAAAATATTTGCAACATTCATCACTGCATATCTCTCTAGCATATCTCTTCCTTTGTTTATACACTGATGTTGCAACACATCTTGTTGGGAATCCTCTTAGATGATGCTCGTGAGAGAAATTAATGAGGAATGCTTAGTATGCTAAAGAATGGATCCATGCTCCAAAAACTTGGTTGGAAGATCATATGTCATGGAGAGGATAAAAGGTATTGGTAAAACTGGAATCATTGCTCATGGATGTTGTTTGAATACTCATTTGGTGGTCATATAATATTTACGATACAATATAAAATAATGTAGAATTCTATTGGAAATGCAATGCAATAAGAGGCTCTATCCACAGATGGAAGAATATACATTCCTAGTGGCTTATGATGTTTTTACTAGGGGAATCTTATGTTTGAGGATGCTATGCAATATACATGGTATCCCTATGTTGATTGAATGTTATGTTAGTGAAACATACCTCTATCAACAATTTCCTCACTATTATAAGTTTTCAACTTGACCATAGTATTGATGTAAAAAATAGTTGATCAACCTAAGGAATGTGGGGAGGAATGGTTGAGCACCAATAGTAATCAATCATGGGAACAAATAGTACATTGACTACATTCAATGTCTTAGAAGATAGAAACTAGAATTTGATGGGATACTCCCTCTAATGTAGTTTGTTGTCTAGTGAAATCCTATTACCCAGTTTGTGGAGGTCAAGATTATCACTTAACACAAATGAATTCTTTATAATATTATTAGACTTAAACCTCTTACTATTTTGGTCGATGATTCTTGAATATTTGATCACAAAAGATGATATATTCTTGTGAATTGGTAGGCACTACCTCACTGTGATATGTGAAGCCTCGAAAAGTGCCCCACCACAAAGGCAAAATTAAGGAAATATTACAAATTCCTAGCAAATTATGTTAGGTTGACATGAATTTATATATATGACATGCAAGTCCAAAAGAACACTAGAATGAAAGAATTCTAGCATGGGATCTATAGGCATTGGCTTTCATTGAGGAGCATTAATGTCCACTCTAATACTACAATGTATTTGATATACACACACTAAATAGTTCCTAACCTAGAACTAATGCAGGTCAAGATTCACATTTTTTGCATTATCTACAAGAAGAGAATATATTACATTGTATTCCCTAGATCCAGATTATTTTTAGAACGACATGAACGTGGAAATATAACAAATATATAACAAGGAAATGCAAAGTAATATAGTAAACCTCAGATTCTATTAATGATTGTGTGGAATACAAAAGATTGTAAAATGCAAAGCACATAAGCTAGCTAGAATGGTGGTAGCTTATCTATGAAGAGAGAGATGTGTCAACTACGCTCATTCGCAAGAAGCTGATTACAATGAGGCTCCAAAGGAATTTTTTAACATAAATAAAAAATGAGAAAGCCCTAAACATCCAAAACACTAACCTCGGAAGATAAAATGCCAAAAGGTTTGTGGGCCCCGATGGGGGTAATTGATGCGTCAACTTCCTGAGGGCCTAACTTTTACATACGATATCCATTTGGGGCATTCTATACACCATATGAAATTTTTATTCGAGGAGTACACATTCCAAATGTCCCAATATAGGCCTTTGACACCTATTGCACACTGCCACGTCAAAAAAACGTCATTTAGGGCCTCAAAATGATCCCGAAACTTTGGAACCCGAAAAAATGTAGAAAAACTGCCAAGATGGAAACTACATTTTGAGCCAGTGGAGTAGGTGGGTGGCCACCAATGTCCACCTAAATCAATTCTCCCCCCTTAAGAAGCAATGGTCTCCATTGCATCAAGTTCCTCCATCAGATGGGCAAATTTCTGCTGAATTTGACTCCAGGTGAGTCACTTGCCTTGATGAAGAAATTGCCCTGCTTTGATGACTCGATAAAGTTGGATGTTCTGCTGGGTTTCCATGATCTGATCAATTGTCTCATATTCAATGCAGTCAGGATTGAGTTATGTAGGGTCCAAGTGCTTAGACGCATCCAAAGTGTCCATGAGAGGTGGAAAATGTGGTTGAAGAAGTTCCACATTAAATATCGAGTAAGATTTAAGTTAAGAAAATACAAAGATTATCCCACTAGAATGTTCAAGACACCTTACAGGTTTGTTTTATCTCTTATGTGCATGATTTATGGAGAAGCACATGTCTCAAAATTCAAAGAATCTTAGGTCCCTTTGCTACACACAATCACAACCACTAGTCACATTTTCAAATGGAATGCTATCATGTTTATCAGTCTGGATGAGACCATATCAGTAGAATAATGAATAGTTCTACGTAAATATCCAATGATCTGTAAACTGTAGTGGATATTCCACTGGAACGGTTCATCACAATAGATCTGATAAATAAAACTGAAATCTATACTATGAAGTTTAAATTCTTTTAGATTCAAGAATCTTTAGTTATTGATTTTATGCTTATGCATGCAATCAATAAAATTGGAAAAATAGAGAACAATAAAATACAATCACACACCATCCAAAAAATAACACAAATATTTTCTCTAGGAAACCCTTATGGGAGAAACCTAGCTAAAAGGTGAGGTTTCTCTACTCTCTTTTCTCTGGTATAGAAATAATGCAACTACAAAGGAGACAACAATCTCTATGAAGTTACCTCGTAACTATGGTCCATTGGGATTCTATAGAACATTAACCCCCTCTTTTATTCTATCTAATTTCCCACTCCTTATTGTTCTTCTCTGTTATGGAACAAAATACAATAACATAGAATGGAACCCCTTCTCCTCCTAGCGACCCGATATTTAACATAGCCCGATAACCATCTAGGGATAGGGTTTTGACTTCCTCAACCCTCAATTGTGATCAACTTTAGGGCGTTCTAGAATATTTTTTAAATTACATGTGTGGCTAGCCCCATATGCATGAGTAACAAGGGATGACGTGGCATCTTCTTGTACCATGGTGGTCAACACGATAGGTTAACTTGTAGAAGGAATAAATTTTTCATACGAGCTCTGGTTGACACAAGTTTTGCACCATTGGAGAGATATTGATGTTTAAAATATTTTCATGGTGTCCTAGCTACCATTAGGAATGTTTTGAGACAGAAATATTCCATTTGATGCCTCAAAGAAACTCTGAAAGGTTTCAAACCCCAATATTCCAAACTAGGACCTCCCATTAAAATGGCCCTGCAAGTTGATTCCTCCAATTGTTTCCACTCTGAAAGCATCAATATATATGAAAAATAATATAGTGACTCAATCTAGATCATCCACAGTTCTACATGTCATCCTATTTGTTATATTTTATGTGCTTAGTACATGCTTATCCGGGTATAAGTTGGAGCTTGAAACTAAGCAACCCCCTATTCATGTATATTGCAAGGATTTGTGGGAGCATAAGTATCACATGGATTATCATAATATCTATGACCAATTTTTGATCCCATTGTTCCAATTATTATTTTTCTCTCTAGCACCATGCATGTCGAAAAATGAAATGCATGTCATCAACAAAGTTGGAGATTGGTATGTATTAGAAATGGGGACCTACATCAGGGTATACGGGTCGACCAAACCCCACCACTTATTGCATGGGGGTATAATATCACACTCTCATGCATGGGGTTGGAGCAGTCCCCTCCATAGACAAGACAATTTCATGGCCACCACCACCTTTTTGCGTGGGATCCTACAGTTTCAAAGATGGAGAGGAGGCACAGAGTAAGGAAAACACCCTAATGATGTTCTATTTTGGGGATGAAATATTTCAAAAATACAATCCCCTGAAAGTTTTCAACAAACAGTTCTAGCTCTGCAAACATAATGGCCATATGAATTTGAAACATGGAAAGATGAGAAAATACATAGAAGTGTCAGAAAATATGATGAAGTTATTTTTAGAATGAGAGACAACACTAAGCCAACAGAAAATTCCATTGCAAAAGAAAAAGTAGAAAAAGAAAATGTAGCAAAAGAAGCAAAAGCCAAAACAAACGATGAGGAAGAGGCTGCACCTAAAGCAATAGTAGAGAAGAAATATTGGAAAATAGCATTGAAGCACTAAGAATTCAACAAGTAGAAAAAGAAACATAAAAAAAAAAGCAAGAGGATCAGAAGCATCTAAGACTGTTAGGATAACAATAAGAGAATTCCAAATGAGAATAGGAGGAAAAAAAGAAGAAGAAGAAGAAGAAGAAGAAGAAGAAAATAAAGCTTAGGAAGATGTCCAAAACATTGTTCATATGGATAGGAGGCCAAATGAAGCTACTACTTGTCCTACACTCATTGGATGACACTTTCCCCTTGGAGAACTGGGACAAGGAGCATCTGCTCCCTCCAGCGATGATAGAGTAGCCATTCTTAGTTCCTTTGTCTTCAACAGGGCTACAAAGAGTGTTAGCACCAATTCTTGCAAGGTGGTGTTTTCTCTCCGATTTCAGGCTCTTGGTGTAAATGCGTAGAAGTGGGGTTTAAAATCCGGTCAAATGTGTTTTATTCAAAGGCTGCAGTCATGAGTGTCGAGTGCAACACATAGAAGAAGTCCATTTCGGGCTTAAAATCAAGCGAACAGGCATTTTGTTTTCAACGACGAGGATCCACAGATGGGGTAGATCGATGGTCATTGGGTAAGTTTGGGTCGCAGAGTTGCACGAGGTCTAGCTCATGAGCTCATCTCTTATGGCCAAAATCATGAAATGATGAGCCATTTCGGCATTTCGGCTATCGGGACTTCCAAGAACAAAGGGTTGCTCTTCCATTGCATTTCGAAACCCCGAAACGTGAAATGTGAAAAGTGCCCAGGAGCCATTTCGGCATTTTGACTACCAGGACTTCAAAGGAAACAGGGTCTCTCTCTTCTACTGCATTTCTAAACCCCAAAACGTGAAATGCGAAAAGTGCCCAGGAGCCATTTCGACATTTCGGCTACCGAGACTTCAAAGGACACGAGGTCTCTCTCTTCCACTGCATTTCGAAACCCCGAAACACGAAATGCGGAAAGTGCCCAGGAGCCATTTCGATATTTCGGCTACCAGGACTTCAAAGGACATGGGGTCTCTCTCTTCCACTGCATTTTGAAACCTCAAAACGCGAAATGCGAAAAGTGCCCAGGAGCCATTTCGGCTACCGGGACTTCCAAGAATAAAGGGTTGCTCTTCCATTGCATTTCAAAACCCCGAAACGCGAAATGCGAAAAGAGTCCAGAAGCCATTTCGGCATTTCAGCTACTGGGACTTCAAAAGTCACGAGGTCTCTCTTTATGTTTTTAGTCTCGGCCACCCTCCATGGAAGAAGAAGTTAATGAATATTGAGCAGGTGGTTGAGACCTCAACTCAACTCATAAATGGTGGGCGTGGGAAAGGCCTGGAGCAATCAGCCCGTGGTACCCCTGTATGCAGGTCCCCCTGCAAGAGCCATTCTAAGTTAAGATGGCGTTTGGCGAAGGAGTTCCATCCAGGTTTGACTGAGGAGACTGCACACGCTAATTTGGACTTTAATGTCTCAACTACCTTCTTGCTGCGAAGGTGGCGAATTTTCCTGAGTATATATACTAAGTTTTTGTATTTTTGTAAGGATCGATGGTAGAGCATAGCTACCGACTGTAAAGATTTAACATAGCCTCTGGTTATCTAGTTATAGATGAACATTTGAGACTTCTTGTTTAATGGTAGCCAGCTTCCTCTTTTACTTTTTCCTCTGAACCTGAAAGCCCGAGCATGGATGATCCAGTCAGGTGTTGCATAGCTGTATGATGTATGTTTGATTATATTAGTTCTGCAATATTTTTAGGTTTATCTTGAAGTTTTTCAGCTCTAAGAGGATCTCATATCCGAGACTTTTCCCCCCTTGTAAAGGCTGCTGGAAGACAAGATGTCCAGAGCAGACTTTATTTCCCTTCTCCTTCCCTCCAATTACTCACCACTTATCACAAATTACTGGCTTAAGTTAGGTCAAGACCTTGCATGTCTCTGTTGTTCCATCCTAGTTTTCTGTGTTAGAATGATATGGTTCTGAGTTTTCTTCCATTTGATTTCCCTTTACAAACAAATCGTGAAATAAACTTATGGGTGTCGGGGGCTCTGCTCCTGCTGCAATCCAGGAGTGACTTCCGACGCTAACATTTTCTGGCATCGTTGCCGGGGACAAAGTTGAAAATTTTCCTTGGGATAAAATGACATTGAGCCTCTGATTCTGAAGGTGCATCAGGCATCAGAGCCCTTAAATATTGCTACTGTGAACCTGGCGACTCCATTGTGACGACTCCACTGTGGCGAACCTACTATTTTAGTTGTGTCTTCCATAGGTAGACATACGTGGTCCCATCCACAACTACCTCTAGCTACGCCTGAAGCTGATCCGCAAATGATTTTCAGAAGAGGAAAAGCTTCCGAAGGAGAAACTTCCACCGCCGAACCAGGTAATTTTCCATCTCCTTCTGTAGAAACTCCATTTTCTTATCCTCAGCTTCGCAGTAGATCTTTTTCTGAAGCCTCCCATTTCCTGAATTTTGGAAGCGTTCCTCTCGAGTTTTCTCCGCCTGGTCTAGGATTAGAGGGAGAAACCCTTGTCATTCCCCTCTCACCTATAAGCCTATTTCCAGTATCCCCTATTCAAGCTCCTTCTCCTCCGAGTTCTCCTCCACCTAATATCCCTATGGCAGGAGAAAACCCCCCCCTGACCAGAATGGAGGTTATTATAGCCTCCAGGTACACTCCCCTTTTTCTACCTCAGCCTCTCAATGCCCTTCCAGCAGATGGCTACCTCAAGCAACTGCCCAAGTTTACAGGCGAGGGGGACATAACTACAGAAGAACACCTTGAATCCTTTTACAATTTTACAGATGATCATGTTATCATGCATACAGATGTATGGATGAGGATTTTCATCCATAGCCTTGAGGGTGAGGCTAGAAAATGGTTTAGGGCCCTGCCTCTTGGATCTATTGATGGGATTGAAGCTTTGTATAATGCCTTTTTGAGACAGTGGGGAGACAAAAAAGACTTCATGTATTACATGACAGAGTTTGCGTCTTTGAAGAGAAAGGAAGGAGAGTCTGTCTCTTACTTCTCCAAAATATTTAACAAAATGTACAATAAAATCCCCGCTGATATTAAGCCCTCAGAAGCCTCTACATAGATCACTTATGCTAGCACTTTTGATCCCGATTTCTACCTCCTGTTGAGGGAAATGAGAGCCACCACTCCGGCTCACATGCAAGATGCAACCGTGGAAGTAGAGTCTAACATATTGGTTGTTGACCGACTTAGGAATAACGCTGACAGAGACATATCCAGGAGGAGAACTGAAGCCTCCTCATCCCATTCCTCTCCCCTTCCCCTTCAGACAGATGAGGTAACTAAAGTGCTGAAATCTCTTTCAGCTAGGATGGAAAGGTGGGAGTTAAAGGGGAATCCCGTGTACAAAAATCCCTAGAATATTGACAACAGAGGTTTCAAGAGGCCTGGGAACAATGTGCCACAAGATTTTCCAAGGGAACAAAGGGGCATAGTATACGATTTTAAATTCTGAATCATATACTATGGTATGGAATGCAACTTAGACACACATACATACATGGAAAATCATAACGATAAGATGCTCACCATGTTGTGAATTTGAAAATTGTCCAACCGAACAAAAGCAATATAGAATCTCGTAAGGATTCATACATCGATCTAAAATGATAAGATGCTCAACCAGTGAACTTGACAATACCCATGTCCAATTAGAAAGAAAGATATAATTTGGCATGATTCTGACAAAATATTTCCAAATCAAAAGGACAAGATGCTCACTGCGTGAAGTTGCTAAAATGTTCAAATGGATAAACAACATAATACACTATAGCAGGGAAAAGTACAACATGCCCACCACGTGAATCCGACAAAATGTCTAGCCAGACAAAGAAATATGGAATATGGACATTGAAAGGGATGCATGCATCGAAAAGGGCAATATGCTCAATCAGTGAATCTGACAATACCAACTGGAAAGTAAGATATAATTTTGTGTGAATCCAACAAAATATTTCCAACTCGAAAGCAAATGGATTTTGGAAAGCATGTAATCATGGCGAAAGATACAATGCTCATGGTTGGAATTTCAAAATGAAATCGTCTATGAAAGCATGTAGAGTGAAGGATACAATGCTATATCGTTAGGGTTGGAATTTTAAAACGAAACTATCCATTAAATTTGATAATTTTGACAACTTTATTACCTATTTTCATGTGTTATTAACAAAGAATGTTGACAATCACAATTAATCTTATACAAATGGAATTTGAAACCCACGTAATGATGGCGATAGATAGGATGCTTGTTGCCTGAAGTGAATCGAAGAAATACCTATATTGAACTTGAACTAGAAATCAATATGTAATTTGTCATGAATTCCAAAATATTTCCAATTGGAAAGTAAAATAAAATTAAGTTATATTTTGAACCATGAGGATGGATGTGAACTATAATCAAGATTTAATGTTTAACATCCATTATGTATAGTATATGAAGTTCATGTTTGAGTCTTTACATATGTCTATATATTTATTAGGAGGTGCCTTGTGTTTTTCATCTCTATGCTATATTCATTAGTGAATGATATGATGCATTTCAACTATTGTTTTAGTGTAATGGATCATCTTTTTGGATTTCATCTCACATTAGCCTAAATGTGGGACCTCACTAGGATGCCTAGTGCTTAGCTAGCTTCCTTAGGTGCCTTTTCCCCCTTGTTCTTTAGACCTTCATCACCAATTCGATTCACAATGACCCCTTGGGACACCCATTTGGGGAATTCCCTAACTTCATAGGTTTGATTGGTGGGGAAAACCCCCCGATCAGGGCCATGGTTATTTAGGATGCCTTAATTTGGGTCCATAGCCACCCAAACTTGTTTTAGAATTGTAGTTTACATAGTCAACTTAGGTCAAACCCCTAACCTTCTTAATCTCTTAGCACTAACCATGCAACAAATTTCCTTAGAGTACCACGACTATCAATTTATAGGTTGCATGATATAGGGTTAGTTTGCACCTCAAAAACCACGATACCATTATATCAAATCCACAACTTGTAACCAAGAGAAGTGGTATGGCAGTTCCTTGTGACTTGGGTACCTTGACAATTAATTCAATGTTCTCTTACACCATGAGGTTATTTCTTTTCCTATTTATGCCTTTCAGTGCCTCTTTGTAAGGCCTCTTGAACTCTTATAATATCTTTCATCTTTGAAAACCTTAATTTGCAGTTAAACACCAAAATTAGCAATTGAACTTCTTTCACCTCTCCCAGCCCCTAAGGTTGCTTGCCCTTATCATCTCCAATATCTCTATAGGGATCTCCTTTGTCTAGTTTAACTCCAATCTTGCAAGTTTGTTTGATTCATCGAACAATATTTCATTGCAATATTTCGACTTACAGCGTGGAAGTTTCAACACTACAACCTCAAAAGAGGTTCCATCACAACTAGTGTAAGGGAGGTATCATCCCTTTTTAGTGCATCAAGTGTCTCTACTCTATATATTTCATTGGTTTATCTTTATAGAAGTAGATCTAGTGTTTGTTTGTTATATTGCATAAATATCTTTGTATTGGAGATTGGGGCAAGTCTTGCAGGAATTTGGAGCTGAGTGTGTAGGCCATTCCAAGATGTGGATCACTCTTGGAGGACTATCACAATTCTGCACTTAAATCCAAGGATATTTATCATCTACACCAATGAATGGCATGTGAGTTGTATTCCTTCTTCTCTTTTCATTTCTAGTCTTAGGGTTTCTCGCCACTACTAGATTTCAGTACAAAGTCCAAAGTTGGACCGAGAATAAAGTTGTCATAATAACGTCAGAAATAAGTATATTTCAACATGATACCTATTTTGTTGGTATTTTGACATTAATTCAAAGGTGTTGGTCAAAGGTTGGTCTACCAATTCCCCATGGGGCCATGAAGTAGCTTATTTATGACCTCATGTTTTTCTTTAGTGATGTTGGAATTTTTATGTTCCATTGACCCCTTATTGACATCCTTTCTATACCATCGATGCCTGATTGACATCCTGGTTAACATCCTTGATATACCACCGATGACAAGGATTTCAATGTGAAGTTGGAATTTTGACATCCAATGTTAGTAAAACATAAGATTTATGATGTCCAACATTGCTAATATGTAAGAATTCCAACGTCATGGCTTTAAAAAAATATTTGCAACATTCATCCCTGTATATCTCTCTAGCATATCTCTTCCTTTGTTTATACACTGATGTTGCAACACATCTTGTTGGGAATTCTCTTAGATGATGCTCATGAGAGAAATTAATGAGGAATGCTTAGTATGCTAAAGAAAGGATCCATGCTCCAAAAACTTGGTTGGAAGATCATATGTCATGGAGAGGATAAAAGGTGTTGGTAAAACTGGAATCATTGCTCATGGATGTTGTTTGAATACTCATTTGTTGTTCATATAACATTTATGATACAATAGAAAAAAATGTAGAATGCTATTGAAAAAGCAATGCAATAAGAGGCTCTATCCACAGATGCAAGAACATACATTCCTAGTGGATTATGATGTTTTTACTAGTGGATTATTATGTTTGAGGATGCTATGCAATATACATGTTATCCCTATGTTGATTTAATGTTATGTTAGTGAAACATACCTCTATCAACATTTTACTCACTATTATAAGTTTTCAACTTAACCATAGCATTGATGTAAAAAATAGTTGATCAACCTAAGGAATGTGGGGAGGAATGGTTGAGCACCATTAGTAATCGATCATGGGAATAAATAGTACATTGACTACATTAAATGTCTAAGAAGATACAAAATAGCATCTGATGGGCTACTCCCTCTAATGTAGTTTGTTGTCTAGTGAAATCCTATTACCCAGTTTGTGGAGGTCAACGTTATCACTTAACACAAATGAATTATTTATAATATTGTTAGACTTAAACCTCTTATTATTTTGGTCGATGATTATTGAATATTTGATCACAAAAGATGATATCTTCTTCTGAATTGGTAGGCACTATCTCACTGTGATATGTGAAGCCTTGAAAATCACCCCACCACAAAGGAAAAATTAAAGAAATATTTCAAATTCCTAGAAAATTATGTTAGGTTGACATGAATTTATATATATGACATGCAAGTCCAAAAGAGCACTAGAATGAAAGCAATCTAGCATGGGATCTATAGGCATTGGATTTCATTGAAGAGCATTAATGTCCACTCTAATACTACAATGTACTTAATATACACACACTAAATAGTTCCTAACCTAGAACTAAGGCAAGTCAATATTCACATTTTTTGCATTATCTACAAGAAGAGAATATATTACAATGTATTCCCTAGATCCAGATTATTTTGAGAATGAAATGAAGGTGGAAATATAACAGATATATAACAAGGAAATACAATGTAATACAATAAAACTTAGATTCTATTAATGATTGTCTGGAATACAAAAGATTGTAAAATGCAAAGCACATAAGCTAGCTAGAATGGTGGTAGCTTATCTCTGAAGAGAGAGATGTGTCAACTACACTCATTCACAAGAAGCTGATTACAATGAGGCTCCAAAGGAATTTTTAACATAAAGAAAAAATGAGAAAACCCTGAACATCCAAAACCCTAACCCCGGAAGATAAAATGTCAAAAGGTTTGTGGGCCCCGACGGGGGTAATTGACACGTCAACTTCCCGAGGGTGTAACTTTTACATACGATATCCATTTGGGGCATTCGATACACCATAATAAAGTTTTATTCGAGGATTACACGTTCCAAATGTCTCAATATAGGCCTTTGACACCTATTGGGCACTACCACGTCAAAAAAACATCATTTAGGGCCTCCAAACGACCCCGAAAGTTTGGGACCTAAAAAAATGTAGAAAAACTGCCAAGATGGAAACTACATTTTGATTCAATGGAGTAGGTGGGTGACCACCAATGTCCACCTAAATCAATTCTCCCCTCATAGGAAGCAATGGTCTCTATTGCGTCAATTTCCTCCATCATATGGGGAATTTTCTGCTGAATTTGACTCCTGGTGAGTCACTTGCCTTGATGAAGAAATTTCCCTTCTTTGACGACTCGATAAAGTTGGATGTTCTGATGGAGGGTGCCCATCATCTTGGTTTCCATGATCTGATCAATTGTCTCCTATTCAATGCAATCAGGATTGAGTTATGTAGGGTCCAAGTGCTTAGATGCATCTAAAGTGTCTATGAGAGATGGAAAATGTGGTTGAAGCAATTCCACATTAAATACCTTGTAATCTTTAAGTTAAGAAAATACAAAGATTATCCCACTAGAATGTTCAAGACACCTTACAGGTTTGTTTTATCCCTTATGTGCAGGATTTATGGAGAAGCACATGTCTCAAAATTCAAAGAATCTTAGGTCCCTTTGCTACACACAATCACAACCACTAGTCACATTTTCAACTGGACTGCTATCATGTTTATCAGTCTGGATAAGACCATATCAGTAGAAAAATGAACAGTTCTATGTAAATATCCAATGATCTCTAAACTGTAGTGGATATTCCACTAGAACGGTTCATCACAATAGATCTGATAAATAAAATTGAAATCTATACTATGAAGTTTAAATTCTTTTAGATTCAAGAATCTTTAGTTATTGATTTTATGCTTATGCATGAAAAAGATAAAATTCGAAAAATAGAGAACAATAAAATACAATCACACACCATCCAAAAAATAACACAAATGTTTTCTCTAGGAAACCCTTATGGGAGAAACCCAACCAAACGGTGAGGTTGCTCTACTCATGTTTCTCCGGTATGGAAATAATGCAACTACAAAGGAGATGACAATCTCTATGGAGTTACCTCGTACCTATGGTCAATTGGGATTCTATAGAACATTAACCCCCTCTTTTATTCTATCTAATTTCCCACTCCTTGTTGTTCTTCTTTGTTATGGAACAAAATACAATAACATAGAATGGAACCCCTTCTCCTCCTAGTGAACCGATATTTAACATAGCCCGATAACCATCTAGGGGTAGGGTTTTGACTTCCTCAACCCTCAATTGTGATCAACTTTAGGAACTTCTAGAATATTTTTTAAATTACATGTGTGGCTAGCCCCATATGCATGAGTAATGGGGGATGATGTGGAATCTTCTCATACCATGGTGGTCAACACGATAGGTTAACTTGCAGAAGGAATATCTTTTTCATACGAGCTCTAGTTGACGCAATGTTTGCACCATTGGAAAGGTATCAATGTGTAAAATATTTTCATGGTGTCCTAACTACCATTAGGAATGTTTTGAGACAGAAATATTCCATTTGATGCCTCAAAGAAACTCTGAAAGGTTTCAAACCCCAATATTCCAAACTAGGACCTCCCATTAAAATGGCCCTGCAAGTTGATTCCTCCAATTTTTTCCACTCTGAAAGCATCAATATATATGAAAAATAATATAGTGATTCAATCCAGATTATCCACAGTTCTACATGTCATCCTATTTTTTATATTTTATGTGTTTAGTACATGCTTATCCGGGTATAAGTTGGAGCTTGAAACTAAGCAACCCCCTATTCATGTATATTGGAAGGATTTGTGGGAGCATAAGTATCACATGGATTATCATAAGATCTATGAATTTTTTTTGATCCCATTGTTCCAATTATTATTTTTCTCTCTAGCACCATGCATGTCGAAAAATGAAATGCATGTCATCAACAAAGTTGGATATTGGTATGTATTAGAAAAGGGGACCTACATCAGGGTATACGGGTCAACCAAACACCATCACTTATTGCATGGGGGTATAATATCACACTCTCATGCATGGGGTTGTAGCAGTCCCCTCCATAGACAAGAAACTTCCATGGCCACCACCACCTTTCTGTGTGGGATCCTACAGTTTCAAAGATGGAGAGGCGGCACAGAGTAAGGAAAACACCCTAATGATGTTCTATTTTGGGGATGAAATATTTCAAAATTACAATCCCTTGAAAGTTGTCAACAAACACTTCTAGCTCTGCAAACATAATGGCCATATGAATTTGAAGCATGGAAAGATGAGGAAATAAATAGAAGTGTCAGAAAATATGATGCATTTATTTTTAGAATGAGAGACAACACTAAGTCAAAAGAAAATTCCATTGCAAAAGTAAAAGTAGACAAAGAAAACGTAGAAAAATAAGAAAAAGCCAAAATAAAAGATGAGGAAGAGGCTGCAACTAAAGCAATAGTAGAGAAGAAATATTGGAAAATAGAATTGAAGCACTAAGAATTCAACAAGTAGCAAAAGAAACATCAAATAAAAAAAAAGCAAGAGGATCAGAAGCATCTAAGATTGTTAGGAGAACAATAAGAGAATTCCAAATGAGAATAGGAAGAAAAGAATAAGAAGAAGAAGAAAATAAAGCTTAGGAAGATGCCCAAAACACTGATCCTATGGATAAGAGGCCAAATGAAGCTACTACTGGTCCTACACTCATTGGATGACACTTTCCCCTTGGAGAACTGGGACTAGGAGCATCCACTCCCTCCAAGGATGATAGAGTAGCCATTCTTAGTTCCTTTGTCTTCAACAAGGCTACAAAGAGAATTATCAAACAATCTATTAATAAACTTCCCATTCCAGGTATTCCAACACTTGAAGTGACTAGAGAGATGCCTATGGTACAAAACATCATGGATAATTCAATATCTTTGGCCTTTGTAGGAGTGGCATTTACTCAATATTCTGAGCAAAATATCAAGGACATGGTCAAATAAATTGAATAAAACAAAGCCAAAGTAGAATCCCTAGAAGAAGAGGTGAAACACTATAGATGAGATAGAACCAACATCCTTGATTTCATAGAAATATCCACAGAAGCACGAGATGGTTTAAAAAACACTGTAAAGAAATTGTATATCAACCTGAAATATTTCCAGGATCCATCCACTCAACTATTTTCAATGGAAGAAAAGGTCAAGGAAAAAAATGCAAAGTTACAAGGAGTCAGTATAAGCATGGATAATTTAAAGAAATTACCAAAAGAAAATCCAGATGCCTCAAAACAACTTCCTGGGATAGATGGAAAGAAAAATATGTTAAACTATGCAACCCTCTGGACGTTCCAAAAAAGAAGGAAGGATATCGAAAATAATATATATTTGAAGTTGAAGATAGAAAGACTCATGCCTGCAGGTTGAAGAAATATTTGTACGAGTTGAAGCAAGATCCTAGAGCTTGGTATGGAAGAATTGATAGTTTCCTGACAAGCTTGGGCTTTACCAAGAATAAAGTTGATCCTAACCTATACTTCAAGTTTATGAATGATGAGACAGTTATATTGATACTATATGTGGATGATTTATTCTTGACAAGAGAAGAAAATCTCATCATAGATTGCAAGAAGAAGCTTGTTGCAGAGTTTGAGATGAAAGACCTAGGCTCGATGCATTATTTCTTAGGTCTTGAAGTTTGGAAGAGCCCAGAGAAGATATTCCTTAACCAAGGGAAGTATGCAATTGAAATACTAAAGAGATTTGACATGTTGGAATGTAAATCCATGAACACACCCATGGAAACGAATTTGAATCTCCTGGTTGATACTTCATTAGAGTTGGTTAATGATGCTACTCTATACAGACATATTATTGGATTGTTGATGTATCTGATGAATACCAGGCCAAATATATGCTTTGTTGTGAACACCTTGAGTCAATATCTAGTGGAGCCTAGATGTGTTCATCTTGTAGCTGCAAAGCATGTGCTGAGATACCTCAAGGGTATGTTGGATTATGGCCTCTATTATACTAGAGATCATGACTTTATACCGATTCAGATTAGAATGGAAGTGCTTCAAAAAGAAAGACCACTTCAGAATGTTGTTTCAGTTTAGGGTCAACCATGACTTCATGGAAGAGCAGGAAGAAATCTAGTATTATTCTCAACACGAAAGAAGCGAAGTACATTGCAACATGTTCTTTCAGTTGTGAAACCATATGGCTTCAGAAGTTGTTGTCAGGTCAGTTCAATCTGAATATGGAAGCCATTGTGATTCTATGTGATAACTAGAGTTGTATAAAGATGATGTAGAACCTAGTGTTCCATGATAAATCAAAGCACATAGAGATACGGTACCACTACATTTGTTATATGGTGCAGAGGGGAGATGTAAAGCTCCAATATGTTGGCACAAATGAGCATGTTGCATATGTGTTGACTAAGCCTATGTTTCATATGTTGCATATGTTGCATATGTGTGAAGTTTGAGTACTTCCGAGAAAAGATTGGTGTAGTCTGAAAGGACCTCCCTTGAAAGGGGGAGTGATGTTGATGATACTATGGTATCCTGACCAACAACTGGTAGCTCCATTAGGATTTTATATCCTAGGGGATTGATCATCCTTGGGTAGATCCCAAAGGTCCAGTAAGGTAAATCTGTCAGAATACCTATGCATGTTTATGCTAGTTGTGGTCAGTAGTGGTAGCTTAGATATGATTTTATATCCTAGGGAATCTTATGATTCTTGGGCAGATCTCGAAGGTATGGTAAGGACGGTCTGTTAGAGTACCACATGGTAGCTTGTTAGGATTTTATATCCTAGGGAATCTTATGATTCCTGGGTAGATCCCGAAGGTCCGGTAAGGACGATCTATCAGAGTACCACAAATGTTGTTGTTAATGCACCCGTCTCATTATTTTTCCGCATGTTGATGATGATGTTCCAGCCTCGTGTTGTTGTTGATGATGCTATTCCAGCTTTGTGTTGTTGTTGATGATGTTCTAGCCTCATGTTGTTGATGATGGTGCTGTTCCATATTCATTCTATTGATGTTGATGTTTCAGCTTCATGTTGTTGATGATGATGGTGTTACTCTAACTCCATGCTATAAACAATGATGATATTGATGATGAGAACAAATTCCGATGATTTATAGATGTGTCAGTCAGTGTTCCATATGTTGATGATGATCCTGCCCTCTCCTTCTATAGATGATGTTGTATTGATTCATGTCAGTAGAATGCCCTTCTCGTTAAGGGGGAGTGTTGAAATATTGTAACTTTGAAGAATATTCTAATTATATTTGAGTCATTATTTTATAGATCGAATCCCCTTTTGCGGATTGATCAAGTCGGGTCTTGTATAAGATCAAATCCCCTTTTGTGGATTGGTCAAACTATATTTGTATAGTGGTATTTGTAAATTTTCCCTCTAGTAATTATAAAGTGGTTTTAGCCACTTATAGATGAAGTCGGCTCAACCAAGTGAAGAGACACAACCCTAGTGCCATCTCACACTTGTATTTATATGTGAGGTTGGTGTCTCATTTACACACACTCACTCACTCATCTAGTGCACATATCTTGAAGGCAGTTGCAGTTGTAGGAGGAAGGAGAAGAGAGGCACATGATCAGTCTTGGTCTGTCTTTAGTGTTTTGGTCTTAGTCTTGGCATTGTATTGGCAATCTATTATTGAGGAAGTTTTTGTGGGGTTTTCTCCCCCATGAGGGTTTCCCATGATAAAATTTTGCGTACCTTGTGATTGTGTTTCTTTCAATGATCCTCTTTATACTATTTTTTGGAAGTGCATTGAATGCTAATTTAATTTGGAAATAACCTAATAACATCAGTAAAAACTTAACATCATGAGCAATGGAATGGCCACATATAGGTTTCATAAATTTGTAGTGTCATGATCTAATAGTAATAGTTAACAACATACCAATGAGTTTAGTTCCTTAGAGAATTGGTTTGAATTTGAGTGGATAAAAGAAGTACCCCATATCCTCAAAGTACACAGAGGGTATTGGGTATGCTACATAATGGTATTAGAGCTACTAGTTACAACATTGGGGTTGTATGGGATAGAAGTCAAGCATATATGAAGAAATTGTAGTTTTGTGACAAGTGTTTGACAAAATTTCTCCATGAGAAGAATAGGGGAAAATAGTGTTTGAATTTTTCAAACATTGAATTGAGTAATTCAATTACCTAATTGGAAGGTTGTTAGATTGTTTGGGTAACTTATGGAGGCATAAATGAAGAAATGCCTAAATTTCAGAGTTAGCATTGTGATTTTTTTTTGAAAAATTTAGATGTAGGCTAAGTGTTTGACAAAATGTCAATGAGGAGAAAGGACTATATAGAGCCACAACTTATAGTTTAGAATTCCAATTTGCGCATGGGAATAGTTGTTGGAAGGTTAATTTAGAAGGGAATAAATTTTATGGCTCGGACCTTTGAGACTTGTTTCAGAATTCTTTAGAACTTGAGAAGCAGAAGAGACCTATAGCCTTGATTTGATAAAATTGATGAAGTGCATACTTACCGGCATTTGAAAGAAAATGCTATAGGCATGGAATTGAGATGTATCTAATAGTTTATTGGTATGCACACTTCTTGTAGAGTCAAAGCTACAACAATGATATTTAAAGAACATAATTGAAAATTATTGTTGAAGAAGAGACATGGAAGATAGAAAAAGACTTGAAAGCCATGAAGAAGAAGTTAGAGGCCTGAATATTAACATAGAAGAGATAGAGTATAACAAAAGTGGAAAGAAAATGGATTCATTGGAACTGGAAGAAACTGTAAATATTTTGAAGATGGAGGTGCAAATCTACAAAGTTGACACTGATAGGATGTTGAAAGCTAAAGAGGAGACAAATTAGTGGAACAATCAACTACTACAAATCTTAAATCATCTGCAAAAGAAAATGAAGAATGGATCAAGCTCAAGGTATTAAGAAGGAGTAAGAGTATATTCAATAAGAGAAAACCATGTAAGATCCCGACACTCAAGAAGTGCTACCAAAACTCAAAGGAGTCATTACTCACCAACACATTCAATGAGGAAGAACTATGCATTTGAAGAATCACAGAGCAACCTAGAAGTGTCTCCATAGAAAAGTTATGTGAAAAACCAATTGTAAGGAGAGATTGGGAAGATAAAGCCACCAACTTTTGATGGGGAAAAAAATATGGGAGAGGATGCTGAAGTTTGGTTGTTGGGAATGAAAAAGTACTTTCAGTTGCATAATTACTCATCCAATCTAGAATCCATAATTTCTATAAGCAACCTGCAAGGGGAAACCTATATTTGGTGGGACTAGTTGATGCAAGTTAAGCAATCAATGAGAGGATAGTTTGATAGAAACAATTCAAGTAGTATTTCCAACTACAATATCTTTCTAAGCATTACTATGACAAAAAGATGCATGAATTTTCCAAGATCAAGTTGGGAAATATGACTATGTTAGAATATGAAAATAATTTTTTGGAGTCGTTGAGGTATGTTATTTATATTAAAGATGAGAAGGAAAAGATACAAATATTCCTAAGTGGGTTTCCTACATTCTACAAAGATAATATTCAATTTGATGAACCTAAGATTCTTGAAGATATGATTAGGAAAGCTAAATACTTGTGTGATTAGAGCAAAGGAAAATTAGAGCAAAGGAAAAGTCGATTTTTAGAAGTCTTGGAGAGATAAGAAAAAGGACAAGCAAGATTAGTGGAAGAATGGATTTCAACCTCCTTTCTTTAGAAATAGTCATAATACATACTAGTAGAACTAGCTAGCTTAGAGTAGGTCTAAGATGGAAAAATCCTTGGGAAAAAGGGTAAGGCACCCAAACAAATGTTGGGGATGTGAAGGATAACATTTATACAAATATTACTTTCAAAAGGAAGGTAGAGTGAGGATGTTGCACAACATACATGAGGCAACTATAGTGGAAGATGTGGGAAGAAACATCCCAAGAATATATTCTTCCCCGGAAAATTAAAAGGAAGACCATCAGTTACACATGATTGAGGTTGAAGGTAAGATTACCAATCAACCTATTACAATTTTAATTGATTTAGGAGCAAGTCATAGTTACATTTCCCTTGATTTGGTTGAAATATTTCATTTGAAAAGAAGTAAGCATGAGAAATCATGGTTGGTTCAATTAGCCTCTGGAACTAAAAGGAAAATTAATGAAATTTTCAAAGGTTTCCCATTATATATGGATGATGTCAACATTGTTGCAAGCCTTAACATAATACCAATTGGTTCATACAATGTTCTTATTGCAGTGGATTGGTTGGATGTGCATCATGCCATCCTATATTTTCGTAATAAGAGTTTCACTTGTCTTGATGAAGAAGGAAAGAAGAGGACAATGAAAAGATTCCTAGACCCATTTCTATAAGGGAGATTTCATCCTTACGAATGAAGATTTGTTTAGGAAAGGGTGTTAATGGTATGAAAATCATGTGGAAGATCTAGGAAAGTGTATAAGCCCAAATATTGAGAAATTGCTAGTGTTGTAGGAGTATGCAGATGCATTTGGGGAGATATCAGGCTTACCACCAAAAATAGATATTGATTTCTCTATTAATTTGATGCATGGAGTGTTGATATTATGGTAGTTGTGGGAGGTATTTACCTCCACGTGTAACCCTGACAAGAATAGAATATTTCGAGAAGCAAGAAGAAACCATAAAGCATTAAACCTGACCCTAAAAGACAAGTTAGCTCGAGGAAATATTTAATATTAAGTATTTAGCCTCCAGAATGAGAAGTCAGCCCATACAGCTTAGGAAAACAGTATAAATACAAGTAGCCAAACCTCATTTTGTACACACAGCTCGAAATTTCAACAGAGAAGAAGTGTGCACTGCAGAAACTGGGCAAGTGCGCAAGTCTGGGGAGTAGCTGCAGCCGCAACTACTACAATATGTATTTTCAGTTTTGGCTCAGACTTTCTATTGGTTATGGTTGGAATTTTTTATCAGTCTTGGTTATCTTTGCTTGGTGCATTAGCCTTGGTTGGCTATTGGTTTTCTTCCGGAATCATTCTCTGTCAAGGTTAAGGTGCTCGGGGGTGGCTTCGGCCTATGGTTGGGTGACAATATTGCTATATTGTTTATGGTTAAATGAGAACATCCATTATTTCTAACAGGTTATGGGCCCACACTATCTTCAGACAGTCTAACCACTGGAAGATAGATTGGGAGAATTTGTTCAGTCGCAGTTGCAGTTGGAGCCAGTTTTTGCTGCAACAACGAAACCCTAACCCTCTTGTTGAGGCACCTTAAGTGAAGAGATTGACCTAATTTCTAGATATCCTAGTGCGCCCTAGCCTAACGAATCTCCTGGTACTCTCAACGAGCTAAGGCATCAAGTTTGAGTTTTTGGTCAAAGTCAAGGGTTGACCAAGTCAAAGCAATTATGACTTACTCTATGAAGTCAAAAAATAAGTTAGAAGGGGCTTCTAAATTCAGAGCGTGGAAGACAAGGATTGACCTCATCCTTACCAAGAATAAAGTGTTGGATATTGTGAAAGGAAAGATCATGGAACCACAATTCGAAGAAGGAAAAGAGAAAGAACCTCAGAACGTTACAGTTGTGGAGAAGTTGAAAGACAATGACATAAATTCCATGAGTATCATAGTGGACTCCATAAAATACCACTTGATACCCTACATATCCCATCTTGACTCATCTAAGAAGATGTATGATGCCCTAACAAACCTCTTTTCAGTCAGAAACATTGGACAAGTAATGATTCTGAAGAATGAGCTTCGTGACATGAAAATGAATGATGATGACAACATAACATCATACCTTGTGAGAATCTCTCAGTTAAGAGATCAACTACAAGTTATTGAATAAATCATTTCAGAGAAGGAACTGGTAAATATAGTACTCAATGGTCTTCCCAAGACATGGGATACATTTTCCACAAGCATGAACACAAGGAAGGAGTATCCCAAATTTGAAGAACTTTGGACTTGCTGTGCACAAGAAGAATAGGGGATTAGTGCAAAAGAGAAACCCCCCAAAAAATACGATGATCAAGCCTTCACAACAAGGTTCAATAATTTCAGGAATAAAAATAAGTTTGGCTCAAAGAAGAAACCAAATCAAGAGAAAAATATGTCAAAAATACAATGCTTCAACTGTCGAAAATATAGTCACTACAAGAATCATTTCCCCAAGTTAAAGACAAGGAAGGAAACACATGAAGCATCAGTTGTCAAAGAAAGGTAACCCTTAAAGAAGACCAAGCATTATAAAACATACTTCTTCTTCTAAGACAAGGTAACAATATTCTTCATAATTCCTGTACATACCATGTTTACATAGTTTATGTACATATCTTGCATATATATTTCTTAGAAGATAAGATGTTCAAAGATAAACAATACCTATGGAAGAATAACAAGACAAGGATTTCCATCACGATGACTACAAGTCAAGCAATACACATGAGAAGATGAAGTACATTGACAATCCTTGGTAACAACTCTTGTGGAAGCTATTAACATAAGTGACAGCTACAAGATAAGCAGAAATCAGAATCAAAATTGAAGAAACATGGAAGAAGTAAAAACAGAAAGAAGTCAGCAATCAAAAGGAAATTAGAAAAAGACTTGCGACACTTTGCAGAAGGCAATAATGATTTAGACATAAGCGTGGATTCTCTTAGATGGGGGGAGCCGATTATATAATTCCAAAAGAAGAGCATGCATTCACGCATGAAGAAAGGATTAGGAGGGAGCTAATCCTAAATAATAAGATCCATCAAGGATTATGAAGTATCTATCCATGTTCCCATTGATGGTAGCAACCATGAAAAACAACACTTGTTCAGTTTGACTTTATAAGAAGTCTTCTTCGAAAAGAAGCCTTAAAGTATCCCTAGTTGTCCATCCACATCCATGATCCTATGATGAAAGGAAGAAGTTGGAATCTTCAGGGCATGGAATCTATAGAGAACTCCATGGACCCAAGAGCTAAAGAGAAACATGAGGAAGAACATGAAGATTCCAAGAGAGAAAGAAAATCCATAACGACCAATCATTATATCGAGAATCACAAGACTACCAGCTTGGTTTTAACCCACTAGAAGCAATCAAGCAGAAGAAATGGAAGTTGTGATGAAGAACAATGTATGAAATACTTATGAATGGAAGCATCGCGATATTCAGAACTAGAGGTTCTCCTAGATGGAGGGAGAAGACTATAATGATAGCTTGTTCCAATAGCTAGATATACCTCTACCTGAGCCATTATATCTTCTGCAATATCCATGGGTTGGAGTTTACATCAGATGAATGAAAATATTGTTCTCCAGAGTAATTGAACAAGAAGTGTATGTAGAGAAACCTCAAGGTTTTGAGGTATAACAGAAAGAGACCCTTGTATGCAGATGGAAGAAGATCTTGTATGGATTCAAACAACTTGGTGCAAAGCCTCTCATGCACAATAGAAGCGTGGTGAAAAATTTCTATGACAAAGATCAGAATGGTTATTCAGAAGTTCAGGATGATGAATTGCTAATCCATGGAAAACTCTCATGATGATAGAAGAAGTGCTACTTGGATATGTTTCAGTTTGAGCCTTTCCATGATGTCATGAGCTAGCAGGAAGAAGAAGTGCTGAATTTGACCATGATATATATTGTAATGATCAGAGCCATATGAAGCCTTCAAAGGAAAACTAGTGTTCCAGATAGACCGAAGTACATTGAGATCGAGCATTACATTCTCCGTGATGAAGTCTAGAAAAGAGAAGTGGTTCTCCAATATATCTCCACAGATGAGCAGATAGAAGATATTTTGATAAAGCCTCTGTCCAAGATGGAAAAAGCTTGCGCACTCAGAAGAGCAAGATGGAGCTCGACTTCCTTATTGAAAAAACAAAAGGAAGAGATTACTCCCAGGTTGGGAGGGATCACTTATGTGTTATTGATTTATGGACAATCATTTTTCAGTTTGAAAAATAGTCCAGGATGAGAGGTTCCTTTCTAGTTCGGAAAGTGGTTTGATATTTTTGACGAACATTCATTTTCCAGTTCAGAAAATGGTCCAAATCAGACAGTCATTTTTGTAGTGAAAATGGTTCGATAGATTGTTGATGTACCATAAACAACGATTCCCCTTGTGGCCAATGTGGGGTAATGGTCTAGGACAATATTTCTTCTTGGCAGTCACTCTTAGTAGTGGTCAAGTAGAATGGTCTACCTCACCGAGTAGTCATTCTTTCGAAGTTCATAATTGTGAGCAGTTTCAAAGAATGGTCTGTTTTGGAGGTTGGTGCAGGACAGTCATTTCCTTATGAAATGGTCTGGAAAGTCATTCCCTATGGCATACTCATTCTCTCAAGGTTATACTTTGTTTAGTGCCAGAGGAATGGCCCAATTAGGTGAATGGTCCAGGTTCAACAATTAGGGACAGGCATTCCCTAGGGCAGACTCATTCTTTCCATGTTGCACTTTGTTTAGTGCCAGAGGAGAGGCCCAGTTAGGTGAATGGTCCAGGCTCAGAAATCAAGGTAGTTATTCTTCTATGCTTGATAAGAATAGTCCAGATAGATCATGGCTGATGTTTTACTTTCTGAGGGAAGATGCTCTTCCAGATATCACAGATGTGAGTGGAAGAATGGCCCATATAACTCGGTTTATATCATGATATTGTTTTTCTGTGCAGGTTGATATCATATGATATGATTTCTATGGAGACTATATGTCTCTGGACAATATATGTATGCTACTATGGTGGATGTGTTCCACTGGTTGTGGCCATGTGTCACTGATTAAGTAGTCGTGTGCTACTTGGTGTGGTAGTGTACCACTGGATTGTAGTTGTATGCTACTATGGATAGACATAGTTGTGTTCTATTGAATGAATTTTTTTTGATTTCCATGTGGACTATCAGTAGTGTTGAAAATGATTATCAGCTAGATGGATGGTCAGTGTACTAATGGATAGACATTCTCCGGATGGAAAATGGTCAAGGACATTTATTTTTCTAGGATGCATGTTTGGATTAGAAGAATAGTCCTTGTAGCCCATGGTGTGGCTTCCAACATCTGTTGGAATAGTTATTCTTCTAAGACATATGCCCATATTAGAGGAATGGTTCTTGTATCACTCTTTGGAGTGAGTGACTTATTCAACATCATGCCTGATTACTCATATGGAGTATGGTTTTGAGAGATGATGCAGTTGATTCTGTCAAATGATACTGATAATGATGATGGTGCTCGTGATCTAATCACGAGATAGATTGTATGGATATGATGATGTTATCGATTGAATGGCATGTTTGTGCTCAAGACCATTGCCTTCAATACCTCCCTAGCTAGGAGAGAGTGTTGATATTATGGTATTTATGAGAGGTATTTACCTCCACGTGTAACCCTGACGAGAATAAAATATTCTGGGAAGCAAGAAGAAACCCTAAAGCATTAAAACTAACCCTATAAGACAAGTTGGATCAAGGAAATATTTAATATTAATTATTTAGCCTCCAGAATGAGAAGTCGGCCCAGACAGCTCAGGAAAATAGTATAAATACAAGTAGCTAGACCTCATTTTGTACACACAGCTCGAAATTTCAGCAGTGAAGAAGTGTGCACTGCAGAAACTGGGCAAGTACGCAAGTCTAGGGAGTAGCTGCAGCCGCAACTACTACAATATGTATTTTTGGTTTTGGCTTAGACTTTTTATTGGTTATGGTTGTACTTTTTGATCAGTCTTGGTTATCTTTTCTTGGTGCATTATCCTTGGTTGGCTATTGGTTTGCTTCTAGAATCATTCTCTATCAAGGTTAATGTGCTCCGGGGTGGCTTCAGCCTATGGTTGGGTGACAATATTGCTATATTGTCTATGGTTAAACGAGCACATCCATTATTTCTAACATGGAGCTGCTCCAATATATAAGACTCCATACATAATGAGTGTTACCAAATTTAGGATCTATAAATGTAATTATAAGAATTGTTAAAGAAGAGGTATATATGCCCAAGTGTATCTCCTTGGGAGCACCATTACTCTTTGTGAAGAAGAAGGATGGGACTTTGCAGCTATGCATCGATTTTCTACTACTAAACAAGGTCGTTGTGAGAAATGAATATCCTTTACAAGGAATTGATGACCTATTTGATTAGTTGACAGGAGAAAAGACCTTTTCAAAGATAGATTTGAGGACAAGCTACCATCTGATAAGAATAAAGGATGAAGGCATCAATAAGACAACTTTCAAAACTAAGTATGGACACTATCAGTTTGTAGTGGTGCCATTTGGATTGACAAATGCACTAGCTACCTTCATGTGCTTAATGAATGGAATATTTAGAAGTTACTTTGATAATATTCTTAGATGACATTCTTATTTATTCAAAATCATAGGAGGAGCATGAAGAGCACTAAGGTTAGTACTAAAAGTACTAAGAGATCATCAAATGTATGCGAAGTTAAGAAAATATTCCTTCTATTAGAGATAGATTCATTACTTGGGACATGTCATCTCAAACGAAGGAACAACAATAGATCCATAGAAGATTGAAACTATTAAGGAAATAGTCGAGGTAAGGAAATTCATGAGGTTTGTTGGATACTATAGAAGATTAATATAAGGATTAAGGGAATTAAATTTGAATGGACACCAAAGTGTGAAGAAAGATTCTAGTTGTTAAAACAATTGCTTACTAGTTCACCCATTCTTAAGATTGTTGAACCAAATGAATATTTTGTGGTATGTATAGAAGCTTGCAAAGAAGATCTGGGTAGAGTAATTACTCAAAATGGGAATGTAACCTATTATAAATTCATGAAGCTTAAGGAGCATGAAAAGAACTATGTCATGGATGATTTATAACTCACTGCAATTGTTTATACATTGAAGACGTGGAGACATTACTTGATGGGGAGAAAGTTCGAGTTAAGAATATACCACAATGGTTTGAAATATTTATTTGAATAATAGACTATAAATGCTAGGAAGACTAGATGGTTTAAATTTTTTAGTGAATATGAATTTGATATTAAACATATTAGAAGGAAGGAGAACAAGGTTGTTGACACACTGAACAAAAGAGTACATGCAATGCATGTTACATTTATTAGTATGTGCAAATATGATTTGAGGAACATAATTCATGAGGTTCTTACCTTTGATGAGCATTATTCAAGATCAAATAAGGCTTCCAACAAGAAAATGCACATAAGAAGTATGAAGGTTATAAGTTGGAAGAGAATGGCATTCTTATGCATAAAAATAGAGTGTATGTTTCTAATTATTATGAATTAAGAAATCTTGTATTAAAATAAAATGATAATGCTCCATATGTTGGACATCTCGGTTATCATGAGACAATTGCAACAACAAGAAGTCAATATTTTTGGTCGGGAATAGAGAAGGATGTGGTTGATTATATAGTCAAGTGCATGGAATGTCAAAGAGTAAATGATGAGCACAAACATCTAGTAGGTTTACTATAGTCATTACAAATTCTAGAATGGAAATGGGAAGTGCTAGCTATTGATTTCATCATTAAGTTTTCCAAGATAGCAAGGAAACATTATTCAATAATAGTAGTGTTGGACAAGTTAACAAAATATACTCAATTTATTCTTGTTAAGTTGACTCAAGACATCTAATATAATAGAGATTTACTTGAAGGAGATTGTTAGGTTGCATGAAATACCTAGGGTAGTTATTTTAGAGAGGGATCCAAAGTTTACCTTAAACTTATGGAAATGATTATTCAAGGGTTTTTGTACAAATCTAAACTTCAATATAGCCTATTTCCACAAAACGATGAGAAAATAGAGACTGTCAATAAGTGATTGAAGACATGCTAAGAATGTATGTGATGGATAAGCGATTGAAGTGAGAGGATTACCTGCATTTTGTAGAATTAGTCTATAATAATGGATATCAAGCTTTATCGAAGATGAATCCATTTGAGACATTGTATAGAAGAAAGTGTAATTCTCTAGTTAGTTGGGAAAATCCAGTAGACAAAGTGGTACTTGGACCATAATTGCTTAAAGAAATGGAAGAGAAAATGGCGGTTAAGATTAAGCAGAGGTTAATGGAAGCATAGGACATGCAAAAGAGTTATGTAAATAAAGGAATAATAACACAAGAATTTAAAGTTGGGGAGCATGTGTTTCTAAAAGTGAAACCAAAGAAAAGTTTGTTAAAGTTGGGGTACTACACTAAATTGGTAGCTAGATAGTGTGGTCCTTTTGAGATCTTTAATATGATAGAACCTGTTGCATACATGCACGCATTTCTGCTGCCCTAAAAGTGTATAATGTTTTTCATGTGTCGATATTGAAAAAGTATGTGCATGAACCTAACCATGTTATTGATTGGACTTTGATTCAGATGGAATTGAAAGGAGACTTCAAGGTACGACCGGTGTGAATATTGGGTAGGAAGGTCATTGTGCTCAAGAACAAAGTCATAGGGCATGTAAAGGTGGAATGGACCCATTATAGCCCTGAAGAATCAATGTGGGAACTAGAAGATGCAATGCAAAAAACATATATGCATTTATTTTGAAAATAAAATTATGTGAAAAAAATTGTTATAACCATATATAATGGCGATCTACACTGAGGACAATGCAAAATCTAGGGGGAGGTGAATGTAATACCCTAGTTTTGATTCTCAGTTCAATGTTGTGTATATACATGATGAATCATTGGAATAAGAACAATGTAATTTGTACATCACTGGTTGTAGAAGAGAAGGACAAAAAGAAGGGGGGCTATGACTCCACAAGAGGGGAAAGACAAGGGGGCTTAGTAGGCTAAGGAGAGGACCTTACTAAAGGACTTAATAGAAAGTCCTCTAAAACTTAATTATGTCATTGGTTATTAGCTAATTATGATTTACCATTTAATTAGTCCTTGGGGGGAGGATTACTGCATGAAGGGATACATGCCCCCTTCATGCCATCCAATTAAAGTTTACCTTTACCATGAAAATAAACTATTGTGGTGAGTGTGGTGGTTTACATTTTGAAGGTTTGTGGAGGGAAAATTTGAATTGAATATTGAGAGTTATATTAGGATATATAACCTAAGGTCGTTTCCATGTGGGATTATGAACAATGACTCATCTTTTCATACAACATTTTTGGAACACATTCATTGCAGAGTATAGAAATAATATTCACTTATCAACATCTTATTTTCATAAAATTCAAATTAAAAAATTAATAACTTCATGTGAATTTTGATAGCTTGTAATGGTATCTAAGTTAAAATAGACAAAATAATTTTGTTTCCAACTTATTTATATATTATGTTCTTGTTTCAAAATCAACATCATAATTAAATAAATAAAACAAATTAAATTTTCAAATTAAAATTTATTTGTATTCGTCGTATTTAAGTATTTCAACATTTCTTATATAAAAATTTCAACATTTTTATATTCTTATATACAAATAATTCAAAAAATTATTTGTATTCGTCATATATAAGTATTTTAACATTTCTTATATAAAAATTTCAACATTTCTATATTCTTATATACACATGATTCAAATAAAAATATTGCAATAATAAAACTCATTCAATGAAAACCTTACTTGCATGTTAATAGTTATACTTTGGAAGTCGTTACATGTCATGGAGAACTTTTCCTTTACACATTCTATAAGTTTTCTTTTGATTGAATATTAAATGAAACTTTTCTTATTCATGATTCCAAATTATCTTTACTTCAGGAGCTTATCAATGCTTTCCTTAGTTATATTATACTATTTAAAAAAAAAAAATCAACTTTAATTTAAAATTATATATTATTTAAATATATTATTGTAATTAATTTTTCTTTTAAATTTACTTTGATACGTTATTTGTATATCCTGTTCCTGTAAATATTGTTCAAACACTAAAAATGCCAACATTAATAATTTATAGTAGATAATTTCCATATTTATAATAACTTTCTTCTCTATAAGCTCCACAATAATTATGGTTGGTACTAAATTGTTAAACATAATTTGAAGCTACAAGAATATATTAAAATTTAAAATAATTGAAATTTTGCTTAATTTATATTATTTAATAAGAATATATTAAAGTTTAAAATAATTGGAAATTTGTTTTAATTTATATTATTTTATATTTAATATATATTGATTGAAGTTAATATTTAAATATAGTTAATCCTTTAATTGATATAATTTTTTATTTTTTCTAATTTAATAAAATTTTTTTATAAATATATATATTTTTTCAATTTAATAAAAAAATTATTGAAAATTATAATTCCAATTTTAATATTAAAATTAATTACTTTTAAACATGAACCATATCATCAAAATTTTGAAAATATAAATATATAAAACAAAAATTTATTGAAAAAAAAATATTATCTATAAAATTAAATTTATTTATTTATTATCTCACTCATTTAAACATGAACCATATGACCAAAATTTTGAAAATATAAATATACAAAACAAAACTTTATTTAAGCGAAAAAGATATTATCTAAAAAGTTAAATTTATTTATTTATTATCTCACTCATTTATTAAAACTTTATTGAAGCGAAATATATATATATATATATATTAAATAAAAACAGATCCTATTATATTAATGCTTCAAAATTACACCATGACATGGAGGTGCCAGCTGTCCCGCTTGTGAAGGAAATCGGGATAACTGGCCTGTCCAAAATAGCATGCAAGTTCAAAACATCGTTTTGCCACCCTGCCCATAGGAAACCAGGGTGCATGACCAGTTTCAGCATCAGTTTGATAATGCCTATGCTATCGCTACCATGACTATGAACTAGAAGAGCTACAACTCTGATAAACATCAAAAAGAGAAAGATTTTGAAACAATATTGAACAAGAGAACCTATTAACCGGTGTCCTCGCAGTCGTCCGTCTCCTTGCCGTTTCTGACAAGAATGGCATAGAGCTGAGCGCAGGTGGGGCATTATCGTCGTGGGGTGGCACTAGAGTAAGATGCGTACAACATATCCAGGCGTTGGTTAACGCGGACAGCCCTGAAGATTTGGTCGTCCACCATGCTGTGGACCTCGAAAATCAGGTTCAGGTGCTCCGGGTGAAGAAGTGGTGGCGGGGGTGGCGAATTTTGCTCAACGTCCGTCTCCTGGTGTGCATGCTGTGTTCTCTGCGACTTCAATTCCTTGTTGTCTTCCGACAGCTCTTCCTCTACCAGGTAGGTGGCGAATTCCTCAGTGGGAGCGTCACTGGGCTGTGTGCTTCTCGCGGGCGGGGAGGTGGTGCTTCTGCTCCAATACACGCAGGGGGGTTCCAATTGTCCGGAACCGTAAACATGCGACTTTCAAAAAAGTCGTGGGGGAGTTACATCGAAGGAATTTCCTCAACATATGTTCTGGGGGGCGAGTCTGCTGCTTTGGACTCCCTGGGTCTCTTTTTCTTGGCAAGAACCATAGCTCACTCGAATCTCTTATGCCTTTTCCACCGAGAGTCGGCCACATACCACCCTGCGCCTCTGCGGGGTCTTCCTCTTGCTCGTGGCATGATGAGAATGAGGACGAGAGCCATAACTTCCCCTGCACGTCTATTCTTGCTCGGCTCTGTAAGCTGCCAATGCATCCCAAAGCCGTCGAGAAGGTTGATAAGGGCGAAAATGGTGGTTGTAGCCATTAAGACCGCGGGCTTAATGCTCTGGCTAGCCGGTCTATTCACACGAGTGAGAGGCCCCGTCAAAAGGTGGAGGCCCACTGAAATGATGCCCCTCATAACTAGCGGGGATATGAGGGCGGTTGGCCACCATTAATGGCCCTCCTAGCACTTCTCCACGTGCCCACCCTACTCCACTTGGCACCCCATCCGGGGAAACGAAAAATATATTATCTAAAATGTTAAATTTATTTATTTATTATCTCACTCGTTTTTTAATTAATCTTGATATTTTTATTATTAAATAGGTTTGTGATCTTAAAAAACCTAGCTTTCTATAAATACGAGAAATATTCGGCAAGTTTATAGATGTTATTAGACACCTATGCTCTAGATTTTGAAAACCCAAAGAACCATGCCAGCTTGATCCCTCCCACGCCCTTATGGCCATATCCTTGTTTTGTCCCACGAAAAAACAAGCAATATCTAAGAATATATGTTGTTCTTCCACATCGAGGAAGTATTTGAATTATGTCACGAGGAAGTATCGTTTGAAGTTTGCCCAATTGTTCATTCCAGTAAGATATGTCATCCTTTCCACAAAGAAGTGCCCCAAACACCTTCAGAGATAAAGGGAATCCACCACAGGCGCCTAAATACTTCTCTACCACATATTCAAATCCTGGCAGTGGATCCGGCCCGTTGAAGGCATGGGAGAAAAATAGTTCTCAGGATTTTTGTGGAATAAGGTCAGTTAGTTGATAAAATGCTTCCACTCTTGAGATTTTGAGAGCATTTTTATCTCTATATGTAATCAATATCAAGCTATTTGGGTGGGGAACATGTACAGGAAACAATGCATCCACCTGATCCACATCAGTAAGGCATGACAATATGAGAGATGTTTCTTGAGCATCTATGTTCCTTTATCCTTATTGTATATATACTCATCTAATTCAGTCAAGTTATTCAGAAGTTCGCTCTCCAAAAAATAAGCCTTTAGTTGCATTTTCTCTAACAATGAGTAAAAAAAAGGATCTGTCATAATCTGAACTTTTTCGATTGAAAAGTTATTTTGCCACTGTGGTCTTTCCTATGCCAACCAATGTTGGAATATGCTAATCACTCTCGTATATATTTTATGAAAGTTTTGATTTTAGACTCTCGTAGAGTTTTAGTTAGTTCTGCATTAGAGTTTTAGTTAGTTCTGCATGGAATATGCTAATCACTCTCGTATATATTTTATGAAAGTTTTGATTTTAGACTCTCGTAGAGTTTTAGTTAGTTCTGCATTAGAGTTTTAGTTAGTTCTGCATTAGCTATATTTGTGAATGAGTCATATTATTAGCAAGTTTTGTGTATTTAAATATCACTTGAGAATCAATGAAAAGATCATTAAGTTTGAGAATCAATGAAAAGATCATTAAGTTTAGAGCAACAACTTCTTGTGTTCTGGTTTCTTGTACGTGTTTATGTGAGAGTTATACAACAACAACTGTAAGGAATTCTCCCAGCCTCCTTCAAAATGGTATCAAAGCCAGCCAGAGAGGAGGCCGAGAGCAAGGTTGGAGGTTGCAGCTAGAGAAAGCATGCAGAACGAGAGTGGAGGCTTGAGAGAACAGTAAAATTAGTGAGGAGAGGCTGTAGAGCCACAGAGTTCACGAGGTTTCAGTCTAGAGTCGTGAGGTTAGAGAGAAGCTTGTAGAGCCACAGAGGAGGCCGCAATGCACAAGAAAACTAGTGAGGAGATTGCAGACCTCAGAGAACCGGGAGGGTTTACAGGGCAGAGAGAAATATTCGTTCTGATCCATTGCGGGCCAACAACCGAAGAAGTCGCTTTTTATTTTTTTTCATCCGACCGCTACCAAAAGTCATCGTTGTTAGTTGAAGTAGTCGCGCCTAAATGCACCTTCAAATTTACCAGGCCTACGGTAAAACTCGTTTGGTAAAGTTCTTATGAAGATTGTGGGAATGCACACCTCTATGATTTTCTTGTATTGAGTTTTTTTTTTTTATTAAAGCTCGAATTTATACAGGACATTTATTTTAAAAATATGGTCTTTTGTTAAAAGTACGTGGTATAACTTTGCCCTAAAAGATATATGTGTGTGAGAGAGTAAAGAGGAAGTTTGTGATATTGTTTTGAGAATCCATAAAGAAATAAAAGAAGTTTTTGGGGATTTCTTCGTAGAAGGCTGAAATTGAATTTACAAAAACTTGGTTTTTTTTTTAATTTTAAATTAATGGTTTTAAGAAACAGTCTTGCACAATCACATGTTCCAATTCTTATAGGGAAAAATTATGAAGTTTGGGCAATTAAGATGAGGACATTATTACATTCTCATAATGTTTGGGATCTTTTAGTTCATGGCTATACCAAACCCGTTGATCACGCAGTTGAGCAAGCTTTGACCAATGCTTAAAAGAATCATCTTAGAGATAACATGAAGAAGGATGCAAAAACTCTCTATCTCATCCAAAACGGCTTGGATGAAAGCATATTTCCCAATATTTCAACAACAAAGTTCTCAAAAACAATGTGGGACATATCAGAGACCAACTATTAGGGTATTACCAAGGTAAAGACAATGATGTTGCACACTTTACGAATGGATTTTGAAAATCTGAAGATGAAGGAGAGTCAGAGTCAGTAGACCAGTACATGACCTAAGTCATGAGCACAGTAAATTAGTTAAGGATGAACGATGAAGAGATTCCAGATCAGAGAATGGTAGAGAAGGTTCTTATAACCTTACCTAAGAAGTTTAATGCAGTTGTCATAGCCATTGAAAAGTTTAAGGACTTGGCACAACTATCGGTAGACGAGTTGTTGGTATCCTTGTTATCCCATGAATCCAGGATGAACAAATATGATAATTCCTTGGAAAATGCATTCAGATCTTAGGTTTCGATCTCAAGAGCTAGAAGAGGATCAATGTCAAGAGGTAGGGGCAGAAGCAACAGAAGCAACAACCAAAGGGATAGTTTAGAACAAGAAAGGAGACTAGATCAAAATCCTCATAGTTTAAGGGGGAGCAACAACGTAAGCTCTCATCCAAATCATAGGTATGACAAATCTAAAGTTAAATGTTTTTATTGTAACAAGTTGGGTCATTATGCACATGAGTGTAGGGAGAAGAAGGATGACCTTAACAAAAATGATGCGAATTATTCTAACACCACTGCGAACTATGAAGACTCATTATTTCTTACCTGTAATGTTGCTCAAGATACTTCTAGTGATATTTGGTTGTTAGATAGTGGTTGTAGCAATCATATGACAGAAGACAAAAGCTTAATTGCAGATTTGGATGATTCAATGAGGACTGAAGTCAAGTTGGAGTCAGATAATATTCTAAAAGTCATGGGAAAAGGAATGGTCAACATCCCGACCAAACAAGGTCAGAAAAGACACATACTAGATGTGTATTATGCCCAAGGTTTGAAACATAATCTTATTAGTGTTGGCCAACATACTAAAAAAGGGTATGATGTAATCTTTAAGGGCGACGATTGTTTCATATATGATCAACCTCCTAGTAAGATGTTGATTGCTAGGGTGAAGATGACAAAGAATAGAATGTACCCTCTTTCCATGAATTATGATAGACATGATGTCTCCCTTGCCCAAAATGCAACATGTTCATAATATTTTTGGTTGTGGCATCTCAGATTTGGTCATCTACATTTTGGTGGTTTACAACTATTGCAGTAGAAAAAGATGGTTGAAGCTTTGCCCCCCATTCAAGAGCCAACTAGTTCATGTGAGAGCTACATTCTGGCGAAGCAACACAGAGATAGTTTTCCTAAAGGGGTGTCTTATAGAGCAAAGGCACCATTGGAGTTGGTTCATACAGATCTATGTGGTCCAATGCAAAACCAATCACTAGGAGGAAGTTATTACTTCATGACCTTCATAGATGATTACAGTAGAAAGACTTGGGTGTAATTTCTAGCAAGGAAATCATAAACTTTTGACAAGTTTGGAGAATTCAAGGCAATGGTGGAGAAGCAAAGTGGTCATAATATTAAAGTGTTGATATCAGACAGAGGAGGTGAATATGATTCACATGTTTTTCATGATTTATGCAAGCAACATGGGATCAAAAGACAATTTACAACAAAGTATACACCTCATCGAAATGGTGTAGCTGAAAGGAAAAACAAAACCATTATGAATATGGCTAGAAGCACACTCAAAGCAAAATAGTTGTTAAATTATTTTTGGGGAGAAGCAATATCTTGCTCTGTTTATGTTTTGAACAGATCTCCTACTAAAAGTGTGAAGAACAAAGTTCCACAAGAATCATGCACAAGTATGAGTTGCAGTGTAGCACACTTCAGAGTGTTTGGTTGTGTGGCATATGCTCATGTGCCTAAAGAGTTGAGGAAGAAGTTAGATGACAGAAGTGAAAAATGCATCTTTCTTGGGTACATTGATTAGTCCAAGGCATAGAAATTGTATAATCCAGTGACAAAGAAGGTAATAATCAACAGGGATGTTGAATTCAAAGAAGATGAAGCATGGAATGGAAGCATAGATAAGACTATATCTGTTGGAGCAGTAATACCTCAAGTAGAAGATGAAGTAGATGAGTATATTGCACAAGGTGGAAAACAAGGTTCACAAACCCAATCACCAATCAGACATACTCCAACATGAACTCCAAGAAATTTTTCTCAAGGTGAGTCACCTAGCCCAGTATGCTAGTCTAATCCTACTTTTTCAGTCAAGTAGTGTATCTAATTCTACAAATTCCTCCATAAAGTCTAGAAAGACTAGAAGTTTAAGAGAAATATATGAAGACCTAGATGTGCATTCCAATTTTTCATTGTTTGCTTGTCAACCCACATGTTTTGAAGCGATTAAAGAAGAAATTTGGGTCCAAGCAATGGATGAAGAAATTGATTCCATAAAGAAGAATGATACATGGGATCTAGTAGAATTACAAGAAGGTAAAGATTGCATTGGTGTAAGATGGGTTTACAAAACCAAGTTTGATGAGAAAGGAGAAGTTGAAAATCACATGGACAAATTGGTAGCAAAAGGTTTTTCACAACAGCCTGGTGTAGATTACAGTGAGACCTTTGCACTAGTTGCAAGGCTAGACACAGTTAGAGTTGTCTTATCCATAACAACTCAAAACAGGTGGAAAGTTTATCAAATGGATGTGAAGTCAACATTCTTGAACAATATTTTAGAAGAAGAAGTATATGTGGGGCAACCACCGGGATATGTGATTGAAGGACATGAAGATAAAGTTTATAGATTGAAGAAATCTCTTTATGGGATTATGCAAGAACCTAGAGCTTGGTATAGCAGAATTGATTCATATTTGATTAGTACAGTATTCAACAGAAGCAACGATGAGCCCACATTGTATACAAAGGTGAATAAGCAAGGCCAAATATTAATTTTTTGCTTATGTGTTGATGATATGATCTTCACAGGAAATTTTTCTGTGGACAAGTTTAAAGCATCCATGAAACATGAATATGAAATGATTGATTTAGGGTTAATGAGATATTTTCTTGGTATTGAAGTTCTTCAATCAGATTCAAGAATATTTTCATTTCAGTCAAGGTATGCCATGGGTGTGTTGAAAAGGTTCAAGATGATGAATTGTAAGCCAACACCAACTCCAATTGCAATAGGGACAAATCTTAGCAAAGAGGATGTGGGATCCAATGTAGATCTAACTCTATTCAAGAGATTGGTTGACAGTCTTATGTACCTCACTGCCACTAGGCCAGACATTATGTATGTTGTCAGTTTGATTTCTAGGTTCGTGGAATATCCAAAAGATTCACATTGGCAAGTTGAAAAAAGAATTTTGAGATATATCATTGGAACAACAAAATATGGCATATTATATTCCAACACTAGTAATGATTTTTTGGTAGGATATACTGACAATGAATTTGCAAGTAGTCTTGATGATAGGAAGAGTACTTCAGGATATGCGTTTCATCTTGGTTCAGGTGTGATTTCTTGGACATCCAAGAAACATCCCATTGTGACGATTTAGTTGAAGCTGAGTATGTAACATCCACAACAACATGTCAAGCAGTTTGGTTACGTAGAGTATTAGGTGATCTTCTACAAGGACAAGAAGGACCGACTCCAATGTATTGTGACAACAACTCAACAATAGATTTGTCAAAGAACCATGTTTTCCATGATAAAAGCAAGCATATTGATACTAGATATCATTTTATTAGAGAGCTTGTAAACAATGGAGAAATCTACTTGCAATGTTGTAGATAAAAAAACCAATTGGCTAACATATTTACAAAGCCATTGAAAAAAGATGTGTTTGAGTTTCATAGAAAAAAATTAGGTGTTGTAAACACTAAAACATTTAGCGGTAGTAATTAAGGGGGAGTGTTGGAATATGCTCATTACTCGCGTAGCTATTTTAGGAAAGTTTTGATTTTAGACTCTAGTAGAGTTTCAGTTAGTTCTGTATGAACTATCTTTGTGAGTCCTATTATTAACAAGTTTTGTGTATTTAACTATCACTAGAGAATCAATGAAAGGATCATTAAGTTTAGAGCAACAACTCTTGTGTCTTGTGTTCTAGTTTCTTGTGAGAGTTTGTGTGAGAGTTATATAGCAACAACTGTAAGGAATTTTCCTCTCCTCTTTCACCCAACCCTACGATCCTAATGATCAGTAGTTTTTGCTCTATTGCTGCGATTTAACTATATTTTCAAAATGTTTAACCTTCTCATCCAAGCCTGTTGGATACTTGGCTACGTTCAAACCTGGTTTTTTCACCTTTTGCAACACATGTTCAACAACCTTTTCAAGCAACTCCCCTTGATCCCTGGTTAATATTCACAATAAAATAAATATAACAAGTGAGAAACGTTTGTCCATATCTGTGCAAACTAAAGTAATATGATACCGAGAGGGAAGGTTGGGTTCTCACCCATTACACGCCTCCAACTCGAAACCACTTATTTATGCAACATCAGAAAAAGTAGTTCTCCACTTTTCAGTAGTGGTGGAGTCGTATCGCGATGTCTCTCTAAAAGTGTCATATGCCATCTTCTTTTCAAGTTTCTGGAAGGCTTCAGCATATGGTCCATCTTTGCCCCGCGTCCACCGAAGATCAGTTGGCTTGACGTTGTAAAAGAATGGAATAATTGTACCCTCCGACTAGAATGTAGAGATGGAAAACTGTTGAATCCTTATCCACGATGTATTCGACAAAATGTCCAACTAGAGAAGGCAATAGAAACACACACCATGTGAATCCTATTCCACAAATGAAACACTTGAAAAAAATATCTCCACTTTGACGGAGGCTACTACAATGTCGGTCTTTATTTGACAAGTTATACGGTTTCCTTGTTGCAATTCAAGCTGGTCCATAAAGACTTTAAAGACGAGTAATAACCAATTTACTGTTAGCACAATGGTTGATATATATATTGTTGAATCACCTTGATATATATGTCAGGATATATCTGATGATGTATATACCACCTATAACAGCATACAACATAATGTTTATGGGTGAAATCATGAAGGTGGGTTACACTTTTGCTTGTTTTATGAGAAAAAAAACTGTATTTTCACAAGTTATTCAACTTCTGACATATAAAAGTATTTTTTTTATTTAGAATTTCACTTTACAGTAA
>ML793168.1:304256-327957 GCA_009831015.1 Picea engelmannii
TAAAGGTAGACATTAAGCATCTTGCTAAGGGAAAAGACCCTTTATCCTCATAGTTTAATATTGGAATGGTTAAATGGGGAGGCCCTTTTTTAGGGTTAGCATGGATAAGTGAAATAATTACGCCGATAGGCGTCCCCCCTATTGGAATTGCTGGATTAATCATCCTTTTAATTACATAATTTAATCCGATGGCCAGAAAGTGAAGATGCTGGTACATTCTTCGTCTTACATCCAAATCAATGAATACGATTGCAAGAACTAACTCCCTTGCATTTATAAAATCGTACGTTTATCATGTTTACTTTTTCACTTTTACTAAACATGATTAAAAAATTACTGTAATAATATATGATTGCCATCACGTTTTGTAAAATTATTTATTTTATTTATATGAGATAGGCGACAGATTACATGCGCCACGTTTAAATTTATAGAAGACAGGCGCGGGCCGCTTCATATTCCTGAAGCGTTCAATATTTAGCTGGGATTAATTATACGGATATATGTGAAGTGTTGCCACGTCTATCATGTGTTTCAATTAACCTCAAATTATACAGAGAGATGTGAAGCGTTGCCACGTCTATCATGCATTTCAGTTAACCTCGAGGAAGCAATGGTTAACCTGCATGCCTAGCATGAGTTTCAATTAATTAATACAGCGGTGACAGGCTTTGGATGTCTAGCATGTGTTTCAATTAATTAACACAACAGTGGCACGAAGCGGTGGTTAACCTAGATGTCTAGCATGAGTTTCAATTAATTAACACAACGGTGGTCGAATATCAATAATGGCACAAATTGGCGCAGGAGGGTAGTATAATCAACACAACCTTGGTTGTGATACCCAAATTCTGATGCGAAGAATAGAAAACACCAATTGGCTGCAATCTCTAGGAGGCTCTTGTTACTGTAAAGTACAGTATTAAGCTACGTTTTCTCTTTACAGTTACTATAATTTGCCTGATCTCTTTACTTTTAATCCGAAAACACAGATTAATGAAACTACGTTTTAAGACCAGTTTGTAATTTGCCTGATCTCTTTACTTTTAATCCGAAAATGCAGATTAATGAAACTATGTTTTAAGACCAGTTTGTAATTTGCCTGATCTCTTTGCTTTTAATCCGAAAACGCAGATTAATGAAACTACGTTTTAAGACCAGTTTGTATTTTGCCTGATCTCTTTACAAACTGGTCTTTTCCGAATTCATTTGTAATTTGCCCGATCCCTTTACAAACTGGTCTATGGATCCACGGTGGTATATTCATGTTATTTCTCACCAGAAGAGTGTAATCTGTTTAGAGATGAGAAAGGCTACAACAACATCCGTGTATCTTATAACTGGGGGGCATTTAGATTAATGAAGCTATGTTTTAATTGTATTAGGTCTTCATCAAACTTGTAAGAATACAGTCATAAAATAGTACCCTGCAACGATATAGACCCGGGTTCCATTTACTGTAAAAGTTCATCAATTTTTGCATTGTGTACATGTCAAAATTTGCATTTTTTACACTGTATATTTGAATTTTTGTAATGAATGAAAACAGTACAAAATGTTGCATGTTAAAAGTGGTATGTTGAAGGGAAATAATGAATGGTAAAAAATGTTAATGAAAACATTACAAAATGCCTGTATCTTTCAAGACGATTTTGTGGTTGGATGTATGACATATTGGTGCAAGGTGCAAATGGTATTTTGGATTAATCAATCTCCAAAAGTTGGGCGTGAAGGTCTCGTCTTCCTACCATTCAAAGACCAGCTTCAATTGTTCAACCTATCTCTTAGCCTTTCTAAGAAATTGATTTTACACTTTAAACTTTATTCCATTCTCTAACAACATTCTGTGATTTCAACCAATTAATTGGTGAATCCTTCATTTATGACATTTAGTAATTTTTTAAAAAAACATTAGTGTAAAATGCATACCAGGATTATTGAAACAGCTTTAGCTTCTCTTTACTTTTGATAAGGAAAAGTTCCATTTTCTATTAGTTTATGAAAATCAGATAATTTGTATAGTTTTAAACTGAACCAGAACCTCAGAAAAAAAATCTTCTATCACATTTGCATAAAAACAAAATGATCAAGCTGGTTAAAGAATACCTATCCCCAGCGCTCGCAATTTCTCCACGACCCCTGCAACCTCGGTGCCCATGACCCTTGCGACCTCGACGCCCATGACACCCACGACCCCTGCGACCACGACCGCTGCGCTCGCGACACAGAGCTCTCACAGAGCGACACAGAGCTCTCACACAGTGACACAGAGCTCTCACAGAGTGACACAGAGCGACCACGACGCCCACGACCCCTGCGACCTCGGCGCCCACAACCGCTGTGCTCGTGACACAGAGCTCTCACAGAGCGACACAAAGCTCTCACAGAGCGACACAGAGCGAATACGCCAACAATTTTTTCTAAACATTGAAAATTCGATGTGTGGCTAATATATAAACCATCTTTCGGCCGAAAGATAGTTCGGCCGAAAGATAGTTCGACCGAAATATAGTTCGGCCGAAATATTTTTCGGCCGAACAATGTTTCGGCCGAAAACTTATTGCCAGAAAGAAAATATCCGGCCGACCAAATTTCTACAGGCAAATCGAGGGCACGGTTATTGCTCCGTTTGATTTGACGTTTATTGTTTCGGCCGAAAATAATATCTTTCGGCCGAAAAATATTTTTAGTTCGGCCGAAAAAAGGTTTTTCAAAATTTTGGAGACCAGATTGTCACGAAAGTGTAACCCACCTTCGTGATTCCACCCTTATTTTCTCCACATAATTTATTAAATACGTGTGAAATGTAAAAGAAAGAGACGGTTTTCATAGTTATTCTCAGTGGTCGTTATTGCTTTCCCTGCCTACTTAACATATGCTTTAAGTTCCCTCGCAAGGAATAGGCGGATGATGTAAATTTTAAGAGAAAATATCGACTTCCATTTTATAAACATTAAGTATCATATTAGTAGCTTGGAAAAGAAAGAAATGGAAATAGGGGGTTTATAATGGTGGAGGCCCCTCTCTGTTCGTATTTTATAAATATTATTATACTAAAAGTTGGGAACATAAATAAATAAAAATTGGAGGTTTATGAAGGTGGAGGTTTCTTTTTTTCTTTTTTACATTATAATTTTTTTTAAGTAAAGTTTAGAAACTTTTCAAAGTCGTCAAAGACATTGTGATCTATGTCCAAATTTTTTCTTTCGTCAAAGACATTATGACCTATGTGCAACTTTTTTCTTTTTAAGTTATATATAATGAATTATTTATCATCGTACAACCATTCAAATCAGTATGATAAATAATCTTATAGTTATTGTTAATTATCATCATTTTGTCTATGTCATGAGTAGGTGGCTTTTATAATCAATGTAATAGAAACAATATTGGCAACCCAAGAATTCGATAAAAAGTAGGTAGTTTTTATAATCAATCTAATAAAAACAAGACAGGTTGCAGAGCAACAAGTCCCTGCCAAGAAGGTAGAGGAGCTTGTTGTTAATAGTGAGTTTGTACCATTATTCACCTATGACGACTAATAGTGATGAATAAAGATTTAGAAAACTCCAAATGCATACAATGGAAACCTGAAAACCTCTCCTCCTGAATTGCTATTTTTCCAGTCATTAATATCAACGGAAACATGTGTTAGGAATCATCATTTGGTTTCGAGTTGGCATCCCCATGGTTTGCATTGCACGATAGTTCTCCATCGAATAAATATACATTTAACTAAGTAAATGTGAATCAATAATTATATGTAGATAGATATAAGGATCCCAAAAGGCATTTTGATTCTTAGCCAGAAATGTGGTCGGATGATTCGGACCATCAAACAGATAACAAAAGTCGTAAAGAAAAGTACAATAAAGGCACTTTTTCTGTTTCCATTTCACCTTCGTGTGGATTCCAGGTGAGCTAAAACGATAGATTCGATTTCACCTTAGTGACACATTATCATATATAATGCATGCATGGTGACAGGTTTATGAAATGAGGCATTTCTCTCTTTCTTCCAACCATCCAGTAAGAACATGCCTCACATGACTAATGGTCTTGCCTACCAGGCCACATGAAACGAGAAGTTTAGTTCTCTGGCACCCACAACTCTTCAACTGGGCGCTTGTCTATAATGGAGATTTGGTTCAACTGTTTGCAAGGAATGCAGTTAAGACATAAGCTAAGTTGTATCAGTGTGGAGTAATGAGCAATAAAAAGAGAGATCAAGGGGTGTTCTGGTTGCCCAAGTGCGTTGTAGATAATCAAGACCACTATATATACGACCAATCCCAATCTGCCTTCCAAAATGTCGATCCTACACAATACAACGAGAAGAGGAGAATAAAATATCATAGCCAAGATCAATAAGCTGGCTAACAGAAAGAAAATTCATCGAAAGACAAGGAACATGATCAACATTGGAAATAGGAAGTCTACCAGACGAAATAGATATAAGTGTAACAAATCCTATTTGAGCAACATTCAAGGGAGAGCCATCAACAATAATAATGGATAAAGAGGATAAAAGGGAACTACAATGTACTAAGAGGTAAAGGGAAGGGAGAATTCGCCCTGCCCTGCCATCAATGATTGCACTTATCGGTTCGGTTCTAATTTTGCTGAAGAGTTATCCTTCCGAAGAGGATTTGAGAGGAGTTACATTCTACGTATCTCTGTGTATCAAAGGTTTGAGAATTTCAGGAATTTCCTTGTGGAAATAGACGATTTAAGGCTGCCATCTTCTGTCTCTTTAAGATTTTTATGATTCAAAGAATGGAGTAGAAACTCAGTCCCCAAATTCCTTCCTTAATGCTTCAAGCTTTTCAATTTTCATTCATTTTTCATCAATTCTGTCAATATATGGAGTAAAAAAATGGCTCTAATAGAATGCATGTTTTGCAGCTATTTGAATTTATGCTGAGGATCTGGATATCAAAGTATCCATCTCAAGGCCGCTAAAGCTTCTTCAAGGGGCTTCTGCAACAACACAATAAGCTTCTCTAAATTGGTATGTACACCGCCCTCTAAAAATAAATAAGGATAAATGTAAAAAAATATTACATGTCTCCTCGCCTGTATAAATTAAATAACAACACCATCTCATGTGAAAATATTTTTCTTTGGGCTTAGCATATTTAAGCAACTACAAAAATAAACTAACATAGATTTAAATTAAATTGGGGATTATTACTTTTGTGATATGCCATCGTCTCTGCTTCACAGAGAGTACAATAGGAAAACCGACTGCCCTGCATTGTTTCTTGTTGAAATGACTGCAATTGCATACTCCAATCACTCGTTGCCAGGGGTCTGAAAAATACCCGTCACATGCTTCATCACCGCATACGAAACGCCTTGGCCAAATGCCCTTATGCTCTGATAAATAGGCAGTTCCACTCCATGCTATGATGGGAAAGAACTCTTCTCTAAAGTGCAAAAGTGGTATGCACACCACCCTATGAAAATAAATTAGTATAAATGTAAAAAAATATTACATGTCTCCCCATAACATTATACTTATTGACTTTTTCTTGCAAAAGAAAATGTAAATTTTTTGGAGAAATAAATTCACATCTTATTTCAATTTTACACAGAAATTTAGATTTAACTTCCCTTTGTTTCAATCTAGACAAAATTGTCACCTGACGCAGAAAGCTTGAGGATTCAACAACAGAGAAAGATCGTGAGAGTTGAGGATTCAACTGCAAAACAAGAACGTGAAAGACATCTTCTAGCAACAACAAAGTAGCCAGAGGGAAGGACATACATCTTCTAGCAACAACAAAGTAGTCAGAGGGAAGGACGCAGACCAGCAAAGTAGCTCCTGTGCAGTGAACAAGCGAGAGGGAGTCTAGCCAGAGACTCAACACCTCTAGAATACTAGGTATGTAGGAATACTAGGTAATACTATAGCAGTGGAGCAGATGTCACAACAAATGGATAGTATGCAGACGGCTAGCATGCAGATTTCCAGATTGGGTGTGACAAGGTGGTTCATGGACATTCCAATTTTTAAGATGGTTAAAGAGAACTTAACATTTAATGCCAGGAAGTAATGCTAGACTTAGTTCTAGCATTACTTGACTTCGTCAACTTTACTCATCAAATATGCATTTGAAAGTGCTTTTAAGGTAAGATATGGTTAGGGTCTCCCTCGGGAAGAGGCTAAATAAAGCTTCAAAGTTAAAACTTTGGCCTAAAAACCAAATGCTACTTGCAAATGTGAATTTAACTCTTAAAACTTTGGTTTAATTACTTGGTTTCTGTGCCATATTAATACAACATAAAAAAATCGATTACTATTAGTCCCTGCCGCTCGAAGGGCAAAGACTAATAAGTTTGAGAAAAGATTTTCATGATTAGTCCGAATTCCAGGGAAAAATCAATATCCCGTGACAAGATGAAACCCATCATAGCCAATCTTGGGGATTCGCTTCGCTACCCAAAATCCCCCCTCGACCTACCTATTTAAGTTCTTACTCTACAATTTACCATCTCAATACGTCACCTTTTAACTCTTTAAATTACCACTTCTCGAATGTGAGGATAAGTCCATAACAAAAAGATGATATCTAGGTCAATAACAAAGAGAAAGCTTCCTAACAACCCAGTAAGTGGCTTTTATAATCAATATAAAATAAATAAGATTGATAAAGTCACAAACACTAACAAAGAAGTAACTTTGATAATCAATATAAAAAAAAAAAGTAAGTAACTTTGATAATCAATATAAAAAATAAATAAAATCGATAAAGTTACAAACACTAACAAAAAAGTAAGTATCTTTGATAATTAATATAATGCAAATAAGATTGGCAAAGTCACAAGCACTCGGAAGAAGTAGGTAGATTTCATAATCAATGTAATAGAAATAAGATTGGCAAAGTCACAAAAACCCACTAACAAAGAAGTAAGTATCTTTGATAATTAATATAATGCAAATAAGATTGGCAAAGTCACACGCACTCACAAGAAGTGGGTAGATTTCATAATCAATGTAATAGAAATAAGATTGGCAAAATCACAAAAACCCACAAAGGAGTAGGCGGCTTTCATAATCAATATAATAGAAATAAGAAATAAGATTGGAATGCCACAAACACTCACAACAAAGTAGGTAGATTTCATAATCAATATAATATAAATAAGATTGGTAAAGTTACAAACAATCACAAAGAAGTAGATGGAATTTGATAATCAATTTAATGTAAATAAGATTGGCAAAGTCACAAGCACTCACAAATAAGTAAGTGGCTTTCATAATCAATGTAGTAGAAATAAAATTGGCAAAGTCAAAAGAGCTCACAATAAATTAGATGACTTTCATAATCAATATAATAGAAATAAGATTAACAAAATCACAAACACTTATTTCTAAGTAGGTGACTTTCATAATCAATATAATATAAATAAGATTAGTATAACTTTCATAATCAATATAATAGAAAAAAAAAAAGATTGCCAAAGTTGTACATGTGACTTTCATAATCGATGTAATAAAAATAAAATTGACAAAGTCACAAACACTCTTAATCGGGTATTTCTATAATCAATATAATAATGGATCCAACAATTATCATTAATTCATTTGGAGTAGGTGGTTTCATAATCATTACAAGTGAAATTAACAGCAAAGTTGCTTATACATGCTTTCTAGAAATGTTTTAAAGTATTAGTTTTATGTAGTGCAAAGATAAAAGTTAAAGTAATTATGAAACATTTGAAACTTCTAATAATGTATTACTTATGCATAGCCTAAAAGAAAATGAGAAGTGAAAATGACTACTTCATGCTTTTAAAAATTGAAGTAGAATTGGACACATCTAGGTGTTAGTAACTATTCACAATGTCACAAGTGTAAATTGAAGTTTTCAAAACCTTTTTAAGATAAATTGATGAATAAAATTATTCACAATGTCACAAGTGTAAATTGAAGTATTCAAAACCTTTTTAAGATAAATTGATGAATAAAATTTGTGGTATATTAGTCATGTCTATAACACTCCAAAATATGACCAAACTAAAACACACATGCTCCTGTAGATTTTTAAGTAAGAAATTGTCAGAGTTATCTAATATCGTCTAATTAATTTTAACTTGACGATGATGTGATATATATACAGATGATGATGCAATCTTCAAAGAAAGATGTAGATTTTGTACCTACCATATGAAAGTTAAATAAAATGGTATTATAATTAATAATAGTGTTGGTTGTGGAACCTGATTATCTTCTTGATTCAAAGGTTTGTTTCAGCCGTGCTTGGACCCCATTCCCTAATGGGGGGTGTGGGGGGGATTGCCCCCCCACAAATGTCTCCAGGGGAGTCTGGCCGGGGGTGAGGGGGGGCGACAATTTTTGTAGCCCCACCTTGGCAGGGGATTCAGGGGCAGCGTCCCCAAGGTGAAATATTGGGAAAAAATTCTTTGTAAAATATTGTAATTTCATAGTTAATCTGGACCGTTCATTATAAGGTCGTAGATATTACAGTAGAAGTTATTTTTTTGGGTTTTTTTTCCCTAGAATGCAACCCTCTCTTATGAGGGAATTGTATTGCGGCTATGTATTATCGCAAATATTGTATTATGAGAAAGGAGACCATGAGAGAAAGAAGAGGAAGTTATAGTGGGTGTGTTATAGGTTGTATTCTTTCATTTTGCTGGATAATAAAAAGGAAGGACCTGACAATTTCTCTTGTGGACGTAGCCCACATTGGGTGAATAATGTATATCTATGTCTCTATTGTATTGTGTATCTTATGTGTTTTATTTTTGCATTTGTTTTATTTTATTGCTTCGTGATCCTGTTTTTCTAACAAATAGGGAGGTGGTTTCTTTTACTCTTTGAAATTTTATGGGGAAATTTATGAACATGGAATGCAATCTAAAACTTCCTACATAACACTTAGCTATTTAAACATGTCTACTAAGAGAAAGGTGATTCTTATTATATATAATCCTCTAGTTATAATTAGACACATTTATAAAAATAAAATGGTAGCTGTATATAAACCCTTTTTATGTTGTAGAATAAGTGTGTGAAAATCTAGACATAGCTATGGAAAAAAAATTCCACTTTGGTGATGGAAAAAGATAAGTTTCTTTTTGAAATTTTTGAAAAAAATTGCTTTTGCATAGGTGATAACCTATGAAGTACGTTGACATAATGCTTAAGGATGAGTGCAAGCTAATGATGGTCTCTCATGACGCATTAGTGGCAATGCAAACCTGGAAAAACATCAATATGTTAACTTGGAGGGATTATTCAAGGTACTCTTACAATGAATTTGAATATGGTGTAAGAAGATGAAACATAGGAAATTGAATTAGATTTCCGAATATACAACTTTTATTCATAAAAATTGTGAATAACTATGTCAAATTTGATTTTTTATAACAATGGTATGTATTTTTCCAACAAAATACAAGGTATATGTTTTTGTTTGTGCAGGTGTTAAGTACCTTAATGATGAAAATCCATTCCAAAAACTTAAATACTTGTAGAGAACCTGTTGTTCTAGTGTGGTGTATTTTTTGGAAATTTATAATATTAATTTTATATATTTTTTAAATTATCAAAGTCAATATATCTTTGAAATTACGACGTCTTTTTTTTGTGCAAGCTAAGAGGGTCTTAACATGATAAAAAAAAAATCTCTTTTTTTTAGATCATAGATATTAGTCTCTTCTAGTGTGGCATATAACTCATTCAAAAAATGGTTGAGTCGAAAAAAAGTTATAGCAAAAATAAGAAAGGTATGTACTCTAGATTAAAAATAGTAAACAATATTAATTAAAAAAAAACTATATATTTGGAATCAACATAGCCTACTCTATATATTTCTATAATTTCGTCAGCAACTGAATTGTTTATCCTAAATAAAAATAAAGTCAAAGACAAAGATATAGAAAGGTATTCATAAAAATGGAGGTTTTTATCAATTTGTAGACTGGACCACTAGGTTTGTCATCCCAAACCTAAATCTGAGGAAACCAAGTCAGCATACATGTTTTCAATACCACCCAAAAAAATTGAATTCAAAAGAATGTGCACACGTTCTTAATATCATGCATGCACTCTAGGAACGTGCCTGCGCTATAGGAACACACACACGTTCCTAAGAGCACACATGTGCTCTTATAATATATTTGTTATTTTCTAGTCCCACATCCCCCACTCCCCCCACTCTCTCTCTCCTACATCTACCCCCCCTCTCTGTCTCCCTCTCTACCCCCCTATCTATCTCCCTCTCTCTCCCTTTCATACTCCTATACATGGTAATATCTAGACATCACAAGACTTAGACATCACAAGGCATCGTAATACCTAGACCTATANCTCCCTCTCCCTCCTTCTCACACACACTCTCTAGCCCTCCTCTTTGTATTTATCTCTCCCCCTCTCACACACTCTCTCTTTCTCTCCCCCTCCTCCATCTGTCTCTCCCCTCCTTCTCACTATCTCTTCTCTATCTCTCCTACATCTACCCATCTCTCCTACATTCACTTCTCTCTCTACCCCCCTCTCTATCTTCCATTCTCTCCCTCTCACACTCTCACACACTCTCTCTACTTCCCTTCTATATATCTCTCTCTCTCTCCCTCCCACACTCTCACACACACACTTTCTATCATCCCTCTATGTATTCCTCTCTCTCCCTACCACACTCTAACACACTCACTCTCTACTTCCCCTCTTTGTCTTCCTCTCCCTCCCTCCCAAACTCTCTCACACACACTTTCCATCCCCCCTCTATGTCTTCCTCTCTCTCCCTCCCACACTCTAACACACTCACTCTCTACCTCCCCTCTTTTTCTTCCTCTCTCTCCCTCTGAAACTCTCACACACTAGCAAGTTTGGTACATTACAAGGAAATACAAGGCATGTAATGAAATAAATGACCTTGACCTAGACATGGAAATCCATGTCAAGACTTAGACCTACATTTAGACCATGACCTAAACTTAGAACATGACCTAGACCTAGACCTTTCCTCTCCATGCTCACACTCTCACACCCACTTCTTCTCTATCTCCCCCCTCTTCGACTCTCTCCCTCTCTCTCTCTCTCTCTCTCCCTCCATATATTTCTCTTCCCCTTTGTCCCTCTCTCCCCCTATACTCCCCCCCTCTCTCCCAACTCTCTCTCTCTCTCTCTTTGTTGTTAGTCTCACTCTCACACTATCTCTCTCTCTACCCCTCTTTCTCTCTTTCTCATTATGCATCCCTCTCTGTCTCTCTCCATCTCACTCTCGAACTCTCTTCTACTCTTGTTGGCTCTCTCCCTCCCTCCCCTTCTTTCCCTCCTCCCTCTATCTCTCCATCTCACTCCCAAGCTCTCTTCTACTCTTTTTTTCTCTTTCCCTCCCTCCCCTTATCTCCCCCTACCCCCCTCTCACTTTCATGTACTCCTATCTCCCCCTCACTCTATATCCCCCTCCATTTCTTGCTCATTGTATCCCCCTCCCTCTCTCTCCTCTACTCTCCCCTTATTTCTCTCTTTATATCTCTCTACCCCCCCCTCCCACTATCTCTCCCCCCCTCTCTCCCACTATCTCTCCTCCCCTCCCTCTCTCTCTCATACATCTATCCCTCTCTTCCCCTCACTTTTTATCCCACTTCCTCTCTCTCTCCCACTCTTCCCCCCTTTCTCTCTTTACCTCTCTCTCTCTCTCTCTCTCTACCCCCTCTCTTTGTCTCCTTTTCCCTCCCTCTCACACACTCAAACACTCCATGTCCACCCCCCTTTGTTTCTTGTTCTATCCCCCTTTCACACTCACACACTCTCTCTCTACCCCCCTCCTCCCTCTCTTTCTCCCCCTCCCTCCCACTATCTCTCCTCCCTTTCTCTCCTACATATACCAACTCTTTCTCTCTCTCCTCGTTGTTAGTCTCACTCTCACTCTCTTTGTCCCTCTTTCTTTCTCCCTCCCCAACCCTTTCTCTTTTCCCCTAGTTATACCTCCCTCTCTCTTTCTCCATCTCACTCTTGACCTCACTTCTACTGTTGTTTTATCTCTCCATCCTCCCCTTCTCTACCTCTCTCTCTACCCCCTCCCTCTCTCTCTCCATCTCACTCTCCACATCTCTTTTTCTCTACCCCCCTTCTCTCTTTACCTCTTACATCTAACCCTCCCTCTCTTTCCCACTGTATCCCCCTCCCTTTATGATCTAGGAGGATCCAAGAACGCTCACAGAGGTCCAGGAGGATCAAGAACACTCATAGAGGTTAAGAAGGGTTCATAAATTCTCAAAATTGTTTTCATCGCATATTCTCCTGAAAATGACATCAATGCATAGATCTCATCAATAACTTTCCAATGGTGCAAAAATCGCCTCAAACAGAGTTCGTATGCAAAAGTTATGGATGGTCAAAGTTTAGGTCAAACCAAAAAATTCAAAGTCAAAGGGGTCAAGGTGCCACGTGTCACCACTGCAAGGGTGACACGTGGCACAACCATACAGTTCTGACATGGCCATGCCATGTGGCACACCGTACATCTGATCTAGCAGGTGACTTGGAAACTGTATGGTACAGGTGGACTAATTATGTTTTGACGCATGGCAAAGATTACAATATACTAGATAAATTATATTATGCATAAGATAAATATTTAGCAAGAAGTAATGGAAAAACAATATTATAGCTAGAACAATACCAGAATAATACTCGAAAGAGCACCTTTATTAAATATAGCAATGTTCACTTGCCTCTTCGAGGGGGAAACCTCTAGTGGAGAAGAGCTCTATTACAATAATATCCAACACAAAAATATCCAATACCTCCTACTCTTATTTATACTAACTCTACCTTCTAAGGAAACTTCTAGAGGAAGATCTTTCTAGAAGTGGAAGCTTCTATTAGGTCTTCTTACATTGACTTATTCTCCTTTATTTAATAGGCCTTATTAACTAATGTCATCCTTTATTACATATAACACATATCCTACTAACTAATGATTTGTGAAGGGGGGTTAGGATCATATCCTAACATATCCCCCCCCCCCCCTCAAAAGTAGCCTTGTCCTCAAGGCTGAAGATGCAAAAACTTCTAGAGTATGGCTGATGGTTCCCAAGTTGCATCCTCTATTGACGTGTCCTTCCACTTGATCAACACTTCCTTGATAGTTTTGTCATGCAGTTGACGTTCACTTGTATTGAGGAATGCTTCTAGTTGGATCCAAAGGGAGCCTTCTTCATCTAATTCCATAAGGATAGTTTGGACCCTGCAATTATGTCCCACCACTTTATTCAAACATGAAACATGGAACACCAAATGGATTTTGCAAGTAGTTGGAAGGGCCAATTTGTAGGCTGCTAAACCAATATGCTTGATGATCTAGTAGGGCCCATATAACTTGGGTTCCAACTTATGATGTCTCTGGGCCTTGAGAGATGTTTGTTTGTAAGGGTGGAGCCTAAGAAACACCTAATCACCTTCCTGAAAAACCCTTTCTAAATGATACTGGTCCGCCTATTGCTTCATGCGATTTTTCACCATGTGGAGGTTATCCTTTAGAGTCACTAGGGTGGTTGTTCGACCTTGCAACATGGTATCAATAGATTGGACCTTTGATGTGCCTGGAAGATAGGTAGTGAAAGTAGGTGATTGTTGGCCATACACTGCTTCATATGGGGTCATTTTAATGGTTGTATGATATGTAGTATTGTACCACCATTTGGCCAAGGGGAGCCATTGCACCCACTGATCTTGTTTGTCTGAAGAAAAACACCACAAGTAGGTCTCCAAACATTTGTTGACCAATTTTATTTGGACGTCATACTGGGGGTTAAAGGCGATGTTCATGTTCAGTTGGGTGCCCTGCAATTTAAATAGCTATTGCAAAACTGTACTGGTGAAAGTTGGATCACAATCAAATATACTAGAGGTGGGAATTCCATGTAACATGAAAATATGATCAAAGAAAACTTGTGCGACTAGTGTCGATTTGAAAGGGTGGGGTAATGCACAAAAATGAGCATACATGGAGAGGTGATCAACCACCACCATGAAGATGGACTTGTTCCTAGATTTTAGGAGGCCCACTATAAATTCCATGGAGATGTCCATACACATCGAAGCTACAATGGGTAGGGGTTGTAGAGCTCCTGGAGACTTGATGGTTTCACCTTTATTACATTGACACACCTCACATTGCGTGACAAAGTGAAGTATATCCTTCTTCATGCCTTCCCATAAAAAAGAATGGCAGGCGTGAGAATAGGTATTTTGGAAGCCCAAGTGACCTGCAATAGCTAATGAGTGAAAATCATTTAATATCCCCAGCTTGAGTACTGAAGATGACGATAGAACTGGTCGATCCTTATATAGGATAATATTGTCGTGCCAAGTGTAGCCAATGGGAGGATTAGGGTCCTCCTGAAGGTGTTGAATTAACTTGGATATTGTCGAATGTGTTATCCACTCTTGTCGAACTTCTTCAATCCAATTAGGGACCAGAAAGGATAAGTAAAAAACAGATTCGTCATCCTCATGTTTTCTTGACAATGCATTGGTTACTATATTTTTATTTTCCCTTTTTGTATTTGATTTCATAATCATACCCAAACATTTTGGTCAGCCACTAGTTTTGTTCTGAGGAGGATAACTGTTGCTCCAAAAAATACTTCATACTATGGTGATCTGTTTTGATTCGAAAACAACGTCCCAAAATATATGGACGCCATGTGTGTGCCGCATGGAGAATGGCCATCATTTATTTTTCATACGTAGATCTTCCCAAATTGCGACCACTCGACCCTTGGCTAGTAAAGGCCAGAGTTTGACCATCTTGTGTGAGCATTGCGCCTATACCAGTTCCAGAAGGATATGATTCCACCACAAAGTTTTTGTTGAAGTCATGAGTTGGTAGGACATGAGTAGTGCACATGGACCGCTTTAAATATGTGAAGGCTTGCTCGGAAGCAGGAGTCCAATGAAATGCATTTTTCTTAATAAGGTCGGTCAAGGGATTAACAATTTTTCCATAATGGTGTACACATTTCTTGTAATATCCCATGAGATCGAGGAAACCCCTTAGGAGGTTTACGGTCATGGGTCACAACCACTCTTGCATAGATTGTATCTTTTTGGAGTCCACTTTTACCCCATCTCGACCCACAATGTGTCCCAAGTATTCCACTTCACTGGATCCAAAGGAACATTTGGTATTTTTTAAAAACAATTGGTTGTACTGTAGCAATTGAAGGACTTTGTCCACATGGAGAAGGTGGCTATCCCAAGTGTTGTTGTAAATGAGAATGTCATCAAAGAAAACCAGGACAAACTTCTAAAGGTAAGGTTTCAATATTTTATTCACGAGACTTTGGAAGGTGGATGGGGCATTGCAAAGGCCAAAAGGCATGACCAAGAATTCATAATTTCTTTCATGAGTTCTAAAATCATTCTTTGGAATATCTACCTCCTTCATCTGAATCTGGTGATAGCCGGAGTGAAGGTCTAATTTGGTGAAGACACAGGCACCCTGGAGTTCATCCAATAGATCATCAATGACATGAATGGGAAACTTATCTTTGTTGGTTAGTTTATTCAGTGCACGGAAATTGGGACACATGCGCCAAGTACCTTCTTTATTTAAGACCATCACCATGGGGGAAGAATATGGGCTAGTACTAGGGAGAATTACCCCTGCCTCTAGTAATTCTTGTACCATATTTTCTATTTCATTATTTTGAGCAAATGGATACCTGTAGGGATGTACATTGGGGGGTTGACTTCTCAGAAGGAGAGGGATGCTATGATCATGTTCACCCCTAGAGGGAGTTAAGTCTGTGGGAACCTCAAAGACCTTGGGGTACTTGTCCAAGATTAGTTATAGGCCAGGAGGAAATATCGAAGAGGCCTGACCAGTGACCTGGATGTCATGAAATTGAGAAGTCACACTGTGGTGGCCTTTATTCAACATTTTTTCCATCCTGTGAGAGCTGATGATTTCAGGGGAGATCACTTGGAGACCTTGGAGGGTATAGGTGTGAACCTCTTGGGTGAAGATCATGTATAATTCTTGATAATCCATGTTGATTGGTCCTAGAGTGCGAAACCATTCCACACCCAATACAATATCGTGCCCCCTCATGGAAATAGAGAACATGTGGGTTTTCAGATGATGATCCCCCATTTGGAGTTTGAAATTCTCACAGTGCCCCCCACACTTCATCATAGCCCCATTAGCTACGAGGATTTGAAAATTAGAAATAGAGCGGACAAAACAATGGATCTCCTCAACAAGCTCGCGGTGAATAAAATTATGGGTGCTACCACTATCAATCTACACCACAATTGACTTATGTTTGATGTAGCCCTTGATCTTCAATGTCTATGGGGCTGAAATACCTAAAAGGGCATGAAGTGATATGACAGTTTCCTCTGGTTCCATAGGGACTGCAATAGAATCTTCGGCGTGAACACTTGGTTGAGCATCCTCTAGGTCAGGAGTCTCATATGATAGTATGTATGCATAGAAAGATGAAGCTAATGCATCAATTTGGAAGAAATTTTGTTCCCCACATTTGTGTCCTGGTGAGTACTTTTCATCACAGTAATTGAAAAGTCCTTGCTTGAGACACTCCGCAATTTATGCTCGAGAGACCTTTTGGACCTTTAAGGTTTGTGTCGGAGCTGGGTTAACCCATGGGAGAGGATGGTTGGGAAATGTATCCTTTAGGGATGGAATCTGAAGGATGGTCTCTACTTCCAGTGCTAATTGGCATGCCTACAACCAAATAGTAGGATGATGCATGCTCACATGAGCCCTAATGGCTTCCTTTAAGCCACTGATAAAACATTCAAGGTAAAATTCATCAGATAAGCCCTCAATTCGGATAGCCAACTATTCAAATGTCGATATGAAGTCTAATATTGATCCCATTTGGTGTACCTTAGTGATCCTTCCCAAAAAATGTGATTCCCTATCAAAACGGGCACAAATTGCTTTAGTGAACATGTTGCAAGTGGGTAGTCCTAGATACCATTTCTTATGCCACTGCCACCACTTCCAATGTTCTTGATCCAAGTACAAAACCCCTACATGGAGTTTGGTCTCATCATCCCAAATTTAATGAAGGGAGAAGTATTGTTCCATTTGAGAAACCCACCCTGCTAGGTTGGATCCATTAAATTTATGCATGTCAAATTTGGGCACCTTATTCCAAGAGTGTGGAGAACCCCAAGAGGAGTGAGATGAATGATTAGGCTTATAATGGGAGGATTGAGGGTCCTTTGAATTGGGCTCAACACTCTTACCCTTGAATATCTTTTGCATGGTTATGTGGATGGCTTCTTGTACAGTTTTGCTTATGGAAGCTTGGACTTTTGTGTTGAGGGAGGACAATTGTTGTTCTAGGTTGAACACCTTAGACTCCGAGTCTTCTTGGCTATGAGAGTTGGTGGTCGACATTGGGGCAGCTTAGGTAGAAAATGAGGGGTCGGGACAAAAAATATGGGCCAAAAAAATGATAGGTACCAGTGTGATCACGACAAATAGAGGATTGCAATGGGATAGCTAGAAAATAAGGGTGTCCCAAAAAGGGTTGGGTTTGCGGGAAAAAAAGGCTTAAAAGTGAAGGGAAACACTACAATCAAAATGAAGAGAGGAATCCAATGGATTAAGTCAAAAATAAGGGCGTGGTCGGACCCCAGACTTTTTTTTTACTTTGGAGTTATACACCAACCTGAATACTTCTACAATGGTGGAATTCCCAAATTCTCAACAATAAAAAAATGTCGGCAATGAGTGTTTCTGCAACGAACAATTTAGCAGGGGCCAAGTTGCATTGCAATAGATCAATTGCTTTTGTCCCAAGGGTTGGGTTTTGCATGGTATCTACATGAAAGGGTTTTCCATGTGCAATACCTCTCTTATATACATGCGTGGTCGAACAATAGTACTCGACCCAATATCTTGGGGCACCAACTATGGAGGCTAGACCGTACCCTTAGCCATACTACCAAATTACTTAGGTACTAGAGAGTATCTTCCTGAGTGTTTTTCTCAGTGACACTATATCAGTCAGGTGACCAATCTCTTTATCTACAGAGGGATTCAAGATATCTAGGTTGATCTGTATACATGTGTTGTATGATGCACTACCACTCGAACGGGTACAAACATGGGTTACAAGGGTGGCCAACAATGTGTGCTTAAGTACCACTTGTAGTTCATGCATGTATGAGTCCCCGACCACGGGTTTATGTGCGGAGCGACATATCTCTGTAGCTTAAATACGTTAGAATACGTCTCTACCCTGAAAAAATTTACCTCAGAAGTTCTGCCCAGGAAGGAGCTCTGATACCATTTGCAATATACCAGATAAATTATATTATGCAGAACAAAAATATTTATCAAGCAGTAATGGAACAAAAAGATTATAGCTAGAACAATACCGGAATAATACCCAAAAGAGAACCTTTATTAAACATAACAATATTCACTTGCCTCTTTGAGAGGACAACCCCCAGCAGAGCATAGCTCTATTACAATAATCTCCAAGACAAAAATATCCAATACCTCCTACTCTTATTTATACTAACTCTACCTTCTAAGGAAACTTCTAGAGGAGAATATTTCTAGAAGCGAAATCTTCTATTAGGTCTTCTTACATTGACTTATTCTCCTTTATTTAATAGGCCTTATTAACCAATGTCGACCTTTATTACATATAAAACATATCCTACTAATTAATGACCCATGGAGAGGGGTTAGGATCGGATCCCAACAAAGATAGACCAATGAGAGGTTTCCACGTGACAACCTCCCATTGGCCATTTATGGGTTAGGTTGGTTAAAATTTTGTTGGGAGTCCGGAGGATCGATTTCGGTTCTCCCACACAACATCCCAACAACCTTAATGTTGTGCCACCACATTGATTCTTAACCGAATATGGCACCATATATATTTGAAGTTGTTGTATTGTATTGTTGGCGAGAAAAGGGTCGAGGGCCTAGCCCTCGACCCATAATATATGCGGTCACATGATATATATAACATGTAACATAACCGTGTCTTATGCCAAAGTTTGCGGAAGGTTTTAAACATTGGATTAAAACCCATACTATATTAATATATAGTTGTAATTGTTAGCAGTCTATAATTCCCACATGTTGTCAAGGGTAGAAGAAATTGATAGAGGTAACTTATCAAAACCACTTTTGAAACTTGGATCTAGCCCTGCCAGTTTCAGAGAGGGATCTCTCTGTATGATTTAGATTTGTTTAGGTTTTAGATATTAGGCTAGTTAAGATAGTCTAAGTTTCTTTGTTTGTTTATAAAGGTTGGCTGAAGAAATGCATCAAACTTCCATTGAGATATGGGGTCTGTATTAAATATCAGAATCAAATTCATCTTTTTATGAGGTTCCTTCATAGGTAAAGGTAGTGAGACCATTGGATCTATTGGAATTAAATGGGGTGAATAAGACAGAAAAAGATGTGAGAGTCCGCTGAGTAAAGAAGCAATCAATAATTTCTCTACTTAACTTCAGATGAAAAACATATAGACCATTAAAAGACCAGAAACAGACTGTATAAGCAAAAATATGTTCTTTAATTTCCTTTTAATGATTAGAAACTGAAAACATAATGATCACAGAGAAGAGTAAAAAATTAACAGAGAAAGATAAACATCACCAATGATCAAACGCAAGAATCCTGTGAATAGCCTTTTTATTACTGGTCGATCCTTTTGAAAATATTACACATTGCACAAATAGCTCCTTGGGCACAAAAATCAACCCTCAATACTTCGAAGGAAGAAGTATTTATACAATAGTTTACATCTGATCTTGTCATTAATGACTAGGATATTGTGGAGAGAAAATATAACTAACTAGATTAAAAATTAAAAAATATTAGGAATACTGCTAATCTATTTGAATCCTTGGTGCTAATTCTGGGGGAAGTAGTTGATGATTCATCACTTTGACTTGTTGTCTGCTCCATGCTGACTCAAAACTCCACATCACCTTTACTCAAGTAAACAACACAAGTCATCCCATCTCTTTTGACTAGGAATGAAACCTTAATTACCTTTCTGTATATTTCGTCCATCTCAATGTACTTGGCAAAAGTGGGCTTTGTAATAAAAATGTGCTTTATCTCATGTTGGATGCTAAGGTCCAACTGTAATGTTTCTAGGAAAGCCTTTCCAATAATTCTTCCCTGTATACCTACAAATTTGGAACCATCCTTTGCCACTGTATTTATCTTCTGCCTGTAGTCTGACAAGGTGATGAACTTGTCATTGATTACTAGTAGTCCAGGGAGTCCCTTCTTGTGTAGCACTTCAACTTTGCTGAAAAATATCTGCACTCCAATGTCCATCATCTGAGATTTCTCTTCTAGTTGCAACATCAATCCTTTCTTGGTCAAGCCCTTCTTGACCTCAAGGATGGTCTCTGTCTTGTCTTCAATTTCCAATGCTTCTAACTCTTGTTTGGTCTTGGAGTTTAGGAACCTAATGACCTCAGTGGCCTATGTAGGCCTCTCCCCTAATTCTTCCCTTAACTTTTCAATTGTTGTTCTGGCCTTCTGTACCAGTTCATGTTGTTCAAAAACAATTTGTATGAATGGCCATATTTCTGCCATTGACTTGTTGATATCCATCCAGATGTTTTTCTTGGCCTCAGATAATGTCTTAGCCACGACAGTATCCTTCTGCAGCTTCTGTATTTCCTGACTTAGTCTTTGTGATTTATGAATTTTTGTGTTATAACTAGACTGGAACATGCACTTCAGGTCCTGGAGGTTTTTTATCTCTTCTCGCAACTTTCTGATTTCTTTCCCTTGAAGGGACATGTTCTCCATTGAATTCACCAGCTTCTCAGAAGCATATAGAACTTTCATTGGGATGGCTGATGGAATCTTTGTTGTTACAACTGCTGCTGTACTAACTCCTGTCAGAGGCACTGCCTCCAGTGGGATAAAAACCATCTACACACTATGCTCTTTCTCTTTGACTATTTTGTCCAACTCAGCCTCCATTTCTTTTATTTGTGCATTCTGCTCCATAATCAGCTTTAACATCTCCTCCTTGTGGCCTTCACTTTCAACCATTTCCTTTGCTTGTGAATCCTCAGTGGCTGGAAGTTTCAATTGTTTTCTCAAAGAGGCCAGGTCATCTTTTTTCTTCTTCAGTAACTCTTCAGCTGCCTTGAAATTAGAAGGGTCATAATCGATCTTCAACACCAACTCCTTTAGGGATTTGATTTTATTATCTTTTGCCAATGATGATATCTTCTCCAGCTTCAATTGAGATTGGATGTTATTCAAAGATACCTGCAACTTCGAGGAAGTAAGTCAAGTGTTTGTTAGAGTGGAGAAAATCATCTCCCCTGTTTTCCTATGCATGTCCATTTGGTCTGCTAGATGGACCTCCTTCACATCAAACTCAAAGGATGCTTTCTTGTAGTCAGAAGCTGTCTTGGGGTGAGGGACCCGTTCTTGTAGAAATGACATATGCATCCTTCCCTTCTCCGTGTCAAATGCAGACTCTAATCTATGTTGAGTTGTAAGTGTCTGTTTCCAAAACTGGGTATATGTACTGCTATTCAGAAGTTCATTCTTCTGTTAATCATTTTATATTTATAAAAAATGCTTGATCATTTTGGATTGTGTGAGGACTCTGTTGATAGTGTAGTTTCTTCTTGCTTCTTGGATGAGGAGGTGGACACTATGTGCTGGCTTCCTGAGAATGTTGAGGAATATGTTCCCTCCATGACTATGGTGGACTGTGTTTCTCCTTCTCTAAGCCTGTCTAGTGTGTGGCTAGTTTTAGTCCTCTTCCTGTAAACTTGGAAATATTCAGCTGACACCTCTGTGACTGAAGGTGAAACCTATTTCCTGTCTCTTTTTTCTATTTGCACCTGAGGAGTGCTGGTATGTGAAATTTTGATAGGTGAAGGTTGTTCTTTTGTCTCCAACAATGTATTTTCCTGCGAGTCTGTCTTATTCATAAAGTTTTCTATTGCAGGATTTGGCACATGATCATAAGGAGAAGTCTTCTGTTTGAGACTGATTTCTGATATAATTCCAAAGAGATCATAATTCCATGGGAAGATCAAACTTAAATCCATCTATTTCAAGAGGTTGTTGGCCTCTTCTCCTGCAACTCTACTGTTGCATATGAAAGAACCAATTTGGCTCTTTATCTTGAGTTGTTGTTTCTTCTTAAATGATACAAAGTGTATTTCATCAGAGTTTATCATCTGCCTGATATATTCAAATGCAAATATTCTAATAGGGAGGTATTTTGGCAGTTTGTATGGTGGAAATTCACACCCACACACTTTGATCTCAGTATGGTTCTGGTAAAGATACCAGTCCCCTGTTTTGGCCAAGTCAGATAGATGAAGAATTCTCTGGACCTCCTCATTTATCCTTGGTTCCATTATGTTGTTGAGCATGCACACCACTAGATGGTAAAACTGATCTATGAAGTCTCTGAAGCTAAATTGAGTGGATTTTTTCCTCACTAGTGAGGTCCATGAAGTCACCGATTGAGGATTTCCGTCCTGATCCAATTTCTGGAGAGCACATGAGAATTTGTCTGCCTGGAAGAAAAGGAACAGGTACACCAACACTAAGGAGTACTTGAACATTCCCTCTGTTGAGAACTTGAAGAGTTGTTCATGTATATTGTCATCCAAAAACTGACTGAAATCGAACTGGATTGTAGCTTTCTCCTCTGTGGAGAAGATGGATAGAAAACCCAAGATTGGTTCGTCTACCCATTCATCAGAAAAATATCCTAACAAGCAACAGAGGGTGGAAATGATTTGATTGGTTCTAACTGAGAAAATGGAAGATGGATAGGGAGGGTTTTTCTTAGGTAACTGTGCATCTTTTGGTAGAAATATTTCAAAGATTTGGGCTCTTTGGGGGAAAGAGAGTTTCTGATAGAGGTCATTTAGGATTTCAATGGAAAAAAGGATTGCAGAATCAATTTCAAGAATCTGTAACATCTGGTTTATTGATTCAGGGGTAATGGTGAATAGAGTTTCACCAAATGAAGACATGATGGCTCTTTGGTAGGGAAGGTAATGGGATTGACACTTAAGGGCGAACTCTGGGAAATGAAAGGTCTGGGGAAACATGAATAAGGGAAAATTGGACTCCCAGAGTCCAATCCCATCACTTTGATCTAAGAAAATGTCTCTTAGCCAGAAGTGTAATCCAAAGAAATCGAATTCACACTTCAGCTCTACAACTCTGTAATATTTTTCAACTGGGGGAGCGTGGTCCAAGTCGATGGGAGGAGGAAGAAACGGGTTTTCGACAATTTCATCGGATTTGGTTTTGGGAGCCATAGCTAACGGAGATCTAAAGGAAAAAATAATATTGACTGTAATTACCCAGTTTAATGGCGCCTTTCGACGGTGTGCCTAGGCTATGATTGGATTGAAAATTGGAGTCAGCGTTGTGTCTACAGTGTCTGGATCAATGAACAATGTGGTAATGGCGAAGAAACAAGGTTAAACGGTGCATGGGGGTGTCTGTTATGGCGTGGGTGTTGACTGAACGAATAATGGTTAGGATGGATGGCATTGATTGGACGACATGTAGATGAGTGTGATGTGGATGGAATTGATTGGCCAAAGGGTAGATGAGTGTGCCATGTGACAGGGTAGTGGGGTACGATGGCAGAGTGAGGTGGGCGGTATTGGATTTGTGGTTAGGCAGGT
>ML793168.1:328024-385912 GCA_009831015.1 Picea engelmannii
ACTGTTGGTCGTTGATCTAGGCGCCGCTTGATCAGCCGCTGAAAACTGTGCGCCCTTTAGTCACAAAGCGACAAAATGTCAAATCCTGATAGAACTTAGGATAAAAATAATGTTGTGGGTAGCGACAGGCTTTCCCTTATTTATTTTTTCACTAAGGGGTTATTTCCAAAGGTAAATACATCAAATTAACTCAAAATAAAAGGTATTTTCAACAATTTTTGCAAATCTTTATTAAAATAAACCATGTTAACCTAACTCCTAATCTAATCACCTAACACATTACTCCAACTTAGTCTGTAGGATCAATAATTAATCTAACCTGAGATATTTGACCAAGATTAGATTGTTTGGCCAAAATTATTCACTAACCTATCTAATTTGGGCAAGATTAGACTATTTCGCCAAATTTATTCACTAACCTATCTAATTTGGCCATGATTAGACTGTTTGGCCAAATTTATTCACTAACCTATCAACATAAATTTAAAATGTTTGATCATGATTAGGAATTATGAGTCAAACCATTTATTTTGATGGGGCTTTATATTTTGTCTTTTTTCTATTTTTATACCCTCTTTTTTTTTTCTTTTCTTTTCCTTTTCTTTTCTTTTGTAAATCATTTGTAGAATAAAATATTATTTACAATACAATACAACTAGAGGAAGAGATTCTAATCACCAAGCGATCCTATGAAATATAGGGTTATAACAATGGCTCCACTTGGGGATGGTGCTCTCCTTGTGAGGTGCCAAGAACTAGCTACATGCTGCCTTGAATCTTCCTCTCCAGTGATTTTTTCTGCATCCTGATTTGCTTTATTCTAACTGTAAATCTAGTGATCTGTTGACGTGCGAAATTGAATGCTCGCCAACTGGAAGAGTGGATCCGGTCTGGGGTTGTCTAAATAACCCAAGCTGTTTGGGATGACCCACCCTAACGGGTTTAGCGGCTCCGTTAGCCGATCTAAGTCCTAGAAAAACAAAAGAAAACTACTCTAAAGGAACTAATCTAAATGAAAACAATAATTAAAACAAACTAATAAACAAATATGAACTATTAATATATACAATTTACTATCTAATACTATAATAACCCTATGAAATTTAACATTCAACTATAAACAGAATTAAATCTTAATCACAAATGTACAATATTTACAAATTACAGATTTAAATGAAAACCTGCAAAAATCATTTGTAAACTGTCCTAAGACAGCAAAACTATTGTTTTTTATTTTTATTTTTGTAATTTTATGAGAGAAATAAACTGAAAACTATCTAAGCTAAGCAACTAAAATAATAATTCTAACTAAGAATCTAAACTATATATATATCTAACTAAACTACTTAAATTATACTAACAAATTAACTATCAAATAACAAATAACAAACTGACCTGAAGTAACGCTTCAGGCTTGTCCTGTATGCAATAGTTGATTCAGCTGTTCGGTGGGAGGAAACCCGCACCAGATTCTCCACAAGCTTCTCGTAAACGGAAAGCTGTTGTGATCTTCAAATATAAATGACAGGACAAACAAGACATAAAAAATGACAGCAATCTTATAATTTACAAATCGTCGCAGTTAGATAAATCTGTGTGCAAAGATCTATACAAAATGATTCACTTTAACAAAAAAGGTAAACATGTAATTCATTAAACTGAAGCAGAATAATTGTTGTATTTTAAAATAAGGGAGATCAGATATGGACAACATATAAATCAAATCACATCAACATGCAATGAATCATGATAGCTAAAGTAGTCGATAATTAATTGCAAACTGATATGAGGAAAACTTGAAACAAAAGTTTGATATATTGAAAGAGAAAGCTGTTACAAGACATCAACTTTCATCTCAGTCTGAATCATAAATCCATAGTCTGGTCCTCTCCACAGTGATGATGATCTTATTACAAAAATTGACAAGTATTTAAAGACTTCCCACAGGGTAAAACATCCCTGTGGGAATTATCAAAACAGTTTACAAAAAATCTGGGGATAATATCCCAAGTCTCTATTTCTGACTCAAGCTAACAACTCAAAACAAAAACCACATCACAAAAGTATCTCCTAAACTGCTACAGCATGCCCAATTGATCATTGTAATTCGTATGCACCTGAAAAAGGACAAGAATAGACAAGATTAGAGGATATTTTATTGATAAAATTGACAAAAATCTAATTTTTAAGACTAGCTATAGAATCTTGTGATTCTGTAGCTGGTCTAAATTGAACACAGAATCGTTTCAAAACCAATTCAAATCTTAAAGAATTATATTCAAACTATTAAACAAACATTTAATTGCTAATTGGAAACCAAACGAATCATTCAAATCAAAACTGCTATGCTAATTTGAGAGAAAACAAAATCGTGGTCAATCAAATGATAACAAAGATACATGCACTCTGTTCAACATTTGTTATCACCAATTCGGGGTAAACAAAATCTCTTAGATAATTCGAAAGCAATGAAATTATTTTCATGAACCTATTTCAATCGACACAAACTGTAACCGTTTAAACAAATCATTGATGCAATAGTTTATGTCGCCTCAACCATTAACAAAATCGTTTTTCGAATCTAGAACTAACAGAGTTGTTCTTTCGATTTAACAGATTACATCGTATTTATCAAACCAATCACTAATATTGACGCATTACACACATAAAGGATCATACCAATTCAAGCCTATGGAATCGTTTCAAAATCAAACCATAAGAACTGAATCAGAGCTGATAGAATCCAACCACAACAAAATCGTATCAGATCAAAACATAGTTGTGTTCTAATTTTAGCACATAAATCTCCTGTACAAGTCAGATGCAATCAAAATCCAAACGAAAGCAAACCCCATTGATTACATTAATTCAAACTAACAGAATTATTCTAAAGCGAACCAAACCAAGTCAAAACCAATGAATCATTTAGACTAAATTGAGAATAATAAAATCTCATTAACTAAATCATAGCTGTGTCCGAATTTAGCAAACAAATTTCCCACTCATGATTCATAACGAAATTATTTTGGTAAAACGAAAGTGACAGAATCATTTTGAATCAAAACAAACAGAGCTATTGAAAGCAAATCCAATCAGTTATATTAATTCGAAACCAACTTATAAAACAAAATTAATATTGAAATTCATACCTGAGCAGTAAGAAAAAGGCTTCGATCATGATAACTTGGAATTGACGAAGGTCGTTACTGCTTCGACGTTCCTAAAGACAATTTAACCAATGGTTTTGTGTTTCTTCTCATTGGTCCGTAACCTGTCTCTTTCTTTTGACAGCACTGTAACTTGCTCCTCTAATGATTTGATCTTTGATTGCAACAGGGGAATGTTAGTATAATAACGTTCTAACCAAGCATTACATTGTGTACATGACAATTGATTAGACTTTGGTATCACAGGCGAGGGTTTGCTCACATTACCAGGGGTTTCCTTGTGCAACTTGATTCCCGGGTAATTTGGATCGTTTTTGAGGCAAGGGGGTAAGTTAGAGACATAGTCATAGGGTTGCTTGGAGCATAGGCCATGGGAATAGGGGTACTTTTCAGCTAGGAAATGCTCGATATCAGAGTCTGATTCCTCGCTTAGCACTATTGGCTTTTGGTCAATGTTTTGTTTAGGTTTGCTCCGGGCAAGTCTTGATAGCAATCGAGCATTTTTCTTCCCCCTTCTGTCGACAGTAGTATCACTGCTATCTTTCTTCCTCACAGGTCTTTTGACAGCCTTAATATCATCCTTAGCACATGGTTTAACCAAGGCATCAGGTAGGTCCAAGTCGGGGCAAACTGAGGGTTTGATAGGGGGTAGAAGGATATGAAGTGGCACGGCTGGTCCAGCCAAAGTCTCACTGACCACAGCCTTGTCAACTTGAGTAGACTCTGGATTAGCAAAGCCATTTCTAGATAGAAAGGCTTGCCAATTATCGCCACTAAGGTTTAAATGGTGGACGATAATGAGTCTAATCAAGCCGTGATGAAAAAGGCTACTATCAGCCTTCTCACGCTTGAATCTCTTAGACATCTTGTAAAGACTACGCAAGAAGTAATGTGGCATGTTCAAAGGATAGCCCATGAAATTCATCAATAACCGGAGGTGATACAAAAATACCAAGCCATACCGACCTTCACAGGTCACAAACTGTTTCACAATTACCAAAAGATCGTGCCACCTGGTTTTGAGGGTAGAAATAGGCATACCTTTATCACAGGAAACAACCTTCCTTGATATGAATAGTAAATGACACGACACCTCGTCGACTTTGGAGTTTTTAAACCACCTTTGGCCTGTAGCCGACAGTCCTGTAGCAGAGCTTAAGAATTCTTCATTCAGCTCAAGTTGTATGTCACCGACTTTAACCCTGCACCCGTCAAAGGTGAGGGAGAATTGTTGGGCAATTGAAAGGTTGAAACCCTCGAACCTCTGTATGAACACCATCCAACCATTGTTTTCTAAATCCTTACGGGAATTATCGAACAACAACAGAGTTTGGATACCATTTGGCTCTATGCGCACCACCGGTGCCATAGACAAGAGCACACGGTGTGCAGGGTGCACGGGTAAGGGTTTGAGCAGAGTATATGCAGGGTTGATAACTCACAGGCGCGCCCGAAAACTAGCAAAGGTGAACCGGGATAGGGGGAAAGCATTAATGACAGAATGTGTGAAGGTGGTGGAGCTAGCTCATCCCATGCAAAACAGTCATTTCCCATAGTACAACTGTCGGTGCATATAACGATTGAAAATTACTATCGCATATATTAAAAATCATGCCATTCAAACAATTAATGAAATCTATGGTAAGTGGACCAAACACTTGCGCGAGCAATAGTTTTACCATAGTCTTAAAACCAAAATAATGATTCGAAATCAACACCAAGGGTTCGATCATATGAAGTATGTGTTGTATGAAATGATCACACCAAGGGTATAACCACAATCGTCAATGTGTTTTCATGAAACCAATGTGTAAAAGAAATTGATGAAAGAACATAGAAATCAAACCACCAATGCATCAAAAACTTGATCATAAGAATATCATCACAGTCTTGTAAAAACTAAGTCATATTAACAATTAAAAAATGCCAAATGAGTAAAGATCTTGGAGTCTTGCCAATTGTGCGACTATAATCAAATTGGAAACGCAATGAACACATAGAAAAGAGTAACCAAAACAATCCAGTGACGATTTTAATGTGACTTCGAAAACCAAGTTTTCACGCTTGCAGTCGTGAAAACGAGAACCAAGGTAAGTGTGTGAACGCACGAAATAATAGTGTCGTTTTACTGCAAATATTGCGATGAAAATCAAGGGTTGCAAAACACTGGTGTAGGCAGCTTATAAGGATAGTATAAAAATGCGAATTGGCTGCCAACAATGGCGACACACTGGTAGAAGCAGTTATCTCTACCAAAAGAACAAGTTCAGATTAGGATAATGAGAAAAATTCTAACTCAAAAATAACAACCAGAAAATCATGTAAACATCATCATTAACCAAATATTCCAGCAGTGTTTAAAGGATGAAAACTGATGACAGTCTTAAGCCAAGTGAGCCACGATATTAAAGATAAAATCCCCAATACTGTTGACAGAGCCACTGCTGCCAGTAGGCGTCCATAGCCTCGACAGGATTTCCATTTAACCCACTCTGACATTTGTATCCAACCAAGAAGTTCCAGATCAGAATAAAGGACATGTTAAGGTTAAGAGGTTTCTTATTTATGAATTTTCATATACTCGACATTGCTTCGCTGCCAGCGGGCCTATTCAGTACCCCAGCGAAGTTGTTTTGGTGTCATGCATGCATTTACCCACTGCCAGCAGACCTGTTCAGTATCCCGGCGGGTTTACAAGCACTTCCCACAGCTCTTTTAATGAATTATTTTGTTTTTTAAAGATATATAGTCCAGCGGGGTGACGCTGAAAATTATGATATTTTAACATATTTTTTATAGACCTAGGCATATTTTTATTTTTTTTAGAACTGTTCTTCATTAAGATCCAGAGATGGTTTATTCACAGAACCAACTTTCTAAGGCAAGGAGACATCTTTTGAGTCATTCCTTTAAGGAATAGTGACAGCGTAAAAAGATAATGGATGATCGTGACATGATTTACTCACAGATCGAAATCAGTTAACTTCTTTCAAACAACAACTTTTTGCCAACACAGATGTAAATTTCAGAAGTATATAATTGTTGTTTATACAATTTTTCAGCAGTCATTTCAGTGAAGGAATTTTCTGTTTTCTTTGTCTGAACAGTTCCAAAATTCAGGTGTGTGTATTTCCAAAAACAAAAACTGATAAGCGCAAATGAGAAATCAAAACCAAAACAACAAAGAAAAAGAAAACAAAAGAAAAATATGTACATAGTATACAAAGAGTTGTCATCAAGCAAAATATCTTTTCAGAGTTTGGCCATTCACCGGATAGGTGTCAGGCTGCCCTTCTAGATTCTGCAATCGGAAAGAGATGGGACTCAACTTCTCAGTAGTTAAAAGCGGTCCAAGCCATAAATTTTGAAATTTGGTGTGCTCTCCCTTTCCCTCGTGCGGTTTGTCCCATTTCAAAACGAGGTCACCTACTTCGAAGTTCCTATCAGAGGCAGAGTTAGAATCGAACCAGCTTTTGACTACTAGTTGATGCTGATCTAATTTATGTTTATCTTGGGCTCTTGCCTCTTCCAGCTTCATTGAGGCATTAATTCGGTTTTCCAAAGGGGGACAATCTTTTTCTTGAATTTTCTGCGATAACTGTAGCGAAGGAAGAAGAATGTGTGGTGGCAGAATTGCTTCTCTGCCATAAACGAGAAAGAAGGGAGAGTTACCTATAACAGCTTTTGGGGTTACCCTATCAACCCAAATCGTGTTTAACAGTGCATTATGCCAGTTTTGTGATTTTCAGCCACCGTTCTCTTGATGATTTTAATCAAGTTCTTATTTGTTGATTTTGTCAATCCATTGCCCTGGGGGTAATAGTTAGCAGAATACTTCAATTTAATTCCTTTTTCCAAAGCGAACTCTCTCATCTCAAGAGAGGAAAAGTAAGAAGCGTTATCGAATACTAAACATTCAGGGATACCAAAATGAGTGATAATATTCGAATTTAAAAAGGCAATTACCTGGCTGGTATTCACAGTTCTTAATGAGGCAGCTTCAAACCACCTGGTGAAATAATCTGTGGCTGTTATGATAAACTTATGTTGTTTTGAGGATGGGGGGTTGATTGGACCTATGATATCAAGGCCCCACTGCTGAAAAGGAGATTCTACTGAAATGGGCCGCAAAGGAAAGGCTGGTTTCTATAACCGCCCTGATGCTTTTTGACAAATAGTACACTTACGACACAAGGCATGGGCGTCTCTAAAAAGTGTGGGATAGTAATAACCGGCTCTCAAAAACTTATGGGCAGTGGTGTCACCACCAAAATGCCCACCATCTTCTCCTGCATGCAACTCTAGTAAGACTTTTTCTGCTTCGTCTTTCTCAAGACAGCGCATCAGTACGCCATCAAAATTTTGACGAAACAAAATACCATTAAACAAATGAAAGGAGGCAGACTTTAATCTTAACGCTCTTCTTTTAGTGGGATCCAGTTGACGGGGGGATGCCCCATGTTCAAGACAAAATTTTGTATCGTCATACCAGGGATTGACAGAGTTTTGTGCATAGCAGATTACATTGTGTTGTCCTAGGTTTGACATATCGTTTTCTTCTTGCTGCTGCTGAATCAATGACTAACTTGCATAATCCTTGGCCTCTCACTATTTGAGTTGGGGTAATTTCTATGTCGTACTCCTATAAGGAGGTAACCCAGTTAGCCCTCTTTTCTCCCAGTTCTTTATGCACTAACAGGTTCCTGACGACTGGATAAGGGACAATGACTTTCATCCTAGATTTCAAAAGATAAGACCGGAAATGCTTGACTGCTTTGAAAACAACGTAGGCTTGCTGATCTACCGCTGGGTAATTAAGTTCCGCGCCTTTGAAAGTAGAGCTCATAAAGGCAATGGGTACTTCATTGTTTTCGGCGTTCTTTTTAGTTAGGACGGCGGCATAGGAACGGTCAGAAGCAAAAGTGTAGAGCGTAAAGTCTTGGGAAAAGTCGGGGCTCATGAGAGAAGGAGCGTCTATTATGGCCTTTTTTATTGCATTAAAAGCTTGATTTTCTAAGGGTCCCCAATGATATTGGGCGTCTTTCTTAATTAGGTTCTGCAAAGGTCTGACCATTTCGGAGAAGCTGGGGACGAATCTCCTGACGAAGTTTATCTGGCCTAAGAAAGACTGCATGGAATTTTTGGAAGTATGAGGGGGGAGTTTCGAGATGACTTGAGTCCTTTCGGGGTCGATAATCATCCCTTTGCTTGACACAATAAATCCTAAGAGTTTACCTTGTTCTACTATGAAGATGGATTTTTTAGGATTCAAGGAAATGTTGTATTTACGACATCGCTGTAGAACGAATCTTAAATGAGCTAGATGATCGGTTTTGTTTTTGGAAAATACAGTAACATCATCTAAGTAAACTACGACAGAATGATTGATTAAGCCTCGGAAAGCGATGTCCATCGCTCTCTGGAAAGCGGCACCGGAATTAATCAATCCAAAGGGCATTTTTCGATAAGCGTAGGTGCCCCATGGAGTACGGAAGGTAGTTTTAAGTTGGTCTGGAGGAGACATCAGGACTTGGTTGTACCCCGAGAAACCATCCAGCAAGGATAGCCTCTTAGAACCAGATACCTGTTGAAGGATCTGTTCCATGGGTGGGACAGGATAGTTGTCTTTATCAGACGCTCTATTAAGGTTTCGAAAATCGACGCATAGTCGGATTTCCCCACTTTTCTTCCGAATAGGGACAAGGTTAGAAACCCATTGAGTGTGCCTAACAGAAAAAATTATCTTAGCATTTATGAGCTTATTTAATTCTTTTTTGATGGTCAGTTCAAGCTTAGGGTGCATTTTTCTTAATTTTTGTTGAAAGGGTAAGGTTTGGGGTTTCATAGGAATGACATGTTGTATGATGTTAGGGTCGAAAGTTTTGAGATCATCATACATCCACGCAAAGACATCTTTAAATTCTTTAAACAATTTAATGAATGCAGATTTTTCTTGTTCAGAACACCCAACCCCTAAATTAATGCACTATGGGTTTTCATTAGTTCCTAAGTTTACTTTTTCATACAATAACAAGGAACTATTGGTTTTAAAGTTGACCGCTTTTTTGAATTTATCTTGAAGATCATAAATTTTCTCTAATCTAACTACATATTTAGGGATCGGATTTACCATGTCCGATGAAGATTCAAGAGTTCTCGGATCTGGTATTACTGTGAAATCGTGCAAATTGTCGTCGTGAGTGCATTCATCTATGACCACACCTTGAAAAGTTTCTTCCATATGCAGGAAGCTAATAATCTATTGATCATCGTCGAAGACTCTCCAATTCGTGATGTTGTCGGGAACAGATGGCCTGAACAATAGTTCGACGGAGAATGCATCTGGGGACAAGCCTTCTGCAGGAAAGAGTTTAGAAGCTACGTTAGCTAATAGATCAGCTTCATAATTGTTCAATCTAGGAATAGAATTTATATTGAAAGCAGAAAATTTATTCATTAAATTCCATACCTTAGATTGGTAGCTTTTAAGATGCAGAGACAGACAGTGGATAGAATCTCTTACCTGTCTAACCATGATTTCAGAATCACCAAAGATAGTCAAGTTTTGAATGTTCATATCTAAAGATTTTCTGAGACCTTGTAATAAAGCCTCATATTCTGCTGTGTTATTAGTACATTCAAATTCCAACCTACATGCAATCAGAGTTTTGTTACCTGCCGGATCGATAATAACGCAGCCTGCACCAGCTCCTTCTTTGGACTTTGACCCGTCAAAATAAAGAGACCAAATTTGATTTTTATCGGGTGTATGAGACCATTGTGTAGAAGTTGTTGGCTGCATGTATGCTACAATCTTGGACTGTTGTTCTAGATTGGTGATAGCTGAAGTCTCGGCCATGAAATTGCCGAAAAAGGTATCCATCCCTTGTACTTTGGGTGAATCAGCAGAAGGTGTAAATGGTTCGTTGGGATCGTTCAAATCTGTGACCGTGAACTTAAGGTAGCATTCACGATTTACCTTGATTTTGTTGGGCTTTCCGTTCTCTGGAAGCCATAGGTGAGACCAATCTGTCGCGAAATAGCCGTGTAGCTGCTCCGACCAGTCCCTGCTTAAAAACAGACCATACACTTCTGGAATATCCACGACAATAATATCAATAACTTGATGAACTTTGGGGTTAGACGATAATCTTATAAGCACATTTCTTAATTCGCCTACAACTTTAACATTGGTTTGATCAAGTTGGATGATTTTTAAGGTGGAGGGTTCAACTTCAGCGTTAATCTTCTGACACACAGACCATGGCATCACATTGGATGACGCTCCTGATTCTACCATACAATTGTGCACATTTCTATTAAATATTTTGAAAGTTAACAAAAATGGAGGTACATTTCTGCGAGTACTAAGTGTGGTAGTTTGTGGTTTCTTACTCGCTATCTCTAAGGCTAATTTATCTGCATTATTTACATTACTTATAGGAAGGCTTCCTTTATCGTGAGGAACATGATTAATCTTAGTGGAAGTCTTCTGAGGTACTTTGTTCTGAACAACCTTGTTTGCGTTACCATTTTTGCCATTCTCTGCGATATTCTGTAACATTTTTTGTAGCAAAAATGGAAATTTCAATAACTCATAAACAAAAATGTTATCCCTTAACTTTTTAAGATATTCAACTAAATCATAATCTAAGTTGGGGTTTACATGACTCTGTTTAGTCTCAGCTGGTTTAGATTGCTTTGGGGGCATAGTCGTAGTGTTCTTGGAAGAAGGTTTGTTTGCTGTCTTACTCCTAGTATTATAGGGATGTACTGTCTCAAAGTTAGCTTGAAAGATGTTATCCGAGAAGTGTCCAAAAATGTTTGGAGAAGATTCTTCTTCTTGAACTGTCTCTTGTTCAATTACTTCCTCTGGAATCTCAGGAGGCATCAAGTTATCCTAGGCTTCTAGAATTGTTTGAAGGGCATATTGCAGACTTTCTAGATTAAGGCCTTCAGTATTCGGATTAGGTCGGTTGGTGGGAAAAGGATTCCTGAACGGGGGCTTGTAAGGCCCTTTGCTCGGAGAAGCTTCTCGGTCATCCTTTTCAAATCTATAACTTGATTTGACAGTTTTTGAACGACTTTAGTTAAGTTTTCTAAATCAGAGCTTTTAGGTTGTGCTTTATTTTGAGCAGGTCTAGGGAGGATTTCGATCTTCTTTTTGGAAGATGAACTAATTTATGTTTCGTTGCTAGTAGTGTCTTTTAGACAAAGTATGTCTTTTTCAATCTGGCTGGCTTCTTCGAAGGCCTCTAACAACGTGGCTTTCTTAGATCGTTTAACCCAAATGGCTATACTTTGATGCAAGGCTTTAGTATAGTATGCTATGATAAGATTCTCGGCAGGCATCGAATCCGTACGGATTCGGTTCTTAAGTGTTAAGAATCTTTGATTAAAGTATTTAATTTTCCCTTTTGGGTTCATTCTTAAATTAGAAAGCTCCATGACTAGGACTTCCAGAGGTTTACCGTCTCCGAATTTTTCCAGAAAGCAGGATTCAAACTTTTCCCAAGACACGATGGTATGGGGTTGTTGGGAAAAATACCAGGTAGAGGCATTGCCCTTGAAAGTATAGGGGAACAACCTACAGACTACATCTTCATGCTCGACATTGCGGAGTCTAATGGCCAACATAAACTTTTTAATGTGATTTTCAACGATCTGTTTAGAGTCAGGGTCAAAATTGGGAAGCCACTTCTCCGGATGTTTGGGTAAGGGATGTTGATCTCCAGGTACGGTTACCGCATCCTGGTCGAGCCAAGGTCTGGAAGGATTGTTCTGGTTGGCCATTGGTGTAGTCGGTGTGGAAGGTTGTGAAGGGGAACTGCCTTCGTCAGAAGAGTCTTCTCCCGAAGAAGAAGGGGATGATGGAGGTGGTGAGGGTGGTATTCCAGATCCTCCTGCAACAGGAGTGAGAATTGGATCTGTAGGGTTCACAGTGAGGTTAGTGCCTCCTAGTTGTTCTCTGATATCAAGGAAATCTAAAGGTTGGTCCAAAGGTCGATTTGGCTGCCTCAAACGGGCTAAGGCACTATGTGTTCTTATGAGAGATTGGTGGACAATCTCTTGTATGTCACCACCTGTAGGGTTTGGGGTTGCTGTCTCAACTGTGATCCATGGATCGTCGTTTGATGTGGTTGCTGTTTGAGGGGGAATGTTATCGTTCGAATGAATTTTTGTCACTATAGGTGAGCGATTAGGTGGTGGAGGAGTCTTACGACCGCCTCGTGCCATTAATAAATTTCAGGCCCTCCTTCTAGCACCATTTGTTGACGGGAAAAATTGAACGCTCACCAACTGGAAGAGTGGATCCAGTTCGGGGTTGTCTAAATAACCCAAGATGTTTGGGATGACCCACCCTGATGGGTTTAGCGGCTCCATTAGCCGATCTAAGTCCTAGAAAAACAAAAGAAAACTACTCTAAAGGAACTAATCTAAATGAAAACAATAATTAAAACGAACTAATAAACAAATCTGAACTATTAATATATACAATTTACTATCTAATACTATAATAACTCTATGAAATTTAACATTCAACTATAAACATAATTAAATCTTAATCACAAATGTACAATATTTACAAATTACAGATTTAAATGAAAACCTGCAAAAATCATTTGTAAACTGTCCCAAGACAACAAAACTATTGTTTTTTTTTTATTTTTGTAATTTTATGAGAAAGAAATAAACTGAAAACTATCTAAGCTAAGCAACTAAAATAATAATTCTAACTAAGAATCTAAACTATATATATATCTAACTAAACTACTTAAATTATACTAACAAATTAACTATCAAATAACAAATAACAAACTAACCCGAAGTAACGCTTCAGGCTTCTCCTGTATGCAATAGTTGATTCAGTTGTTCGGTGGGAGGAAACCCGCACCAGATTCTCCACGAGCTTCTCGTAAACAGAAAGTTGTTGTGCTCTTCAAATATAAATGACAGGACAAACAAGACATAAAAAATGACAGCAATCTTATAATTTACAAATCGTCGTAGTTAGATAAATCTGTGTGCAAAGATCTATACAAAATGATTCACTTTGATGAAAAAGGTAAACCTGTAATTCATTAAACTGAAGCAGAATAATTGTTGTATTTTAAAATAAGGGAGATCAGATATGGACAACATATAAATCAAATCACATCAACATGCAATGAATCATGATAGCTAAAGTAGTCGATAATTAATTGCAAACTGATATGAGGAAAACTTGAAACAAAAGTTTGATATATTGAAAGCGAAAGCTGTTACAAGACATCAACTTTCATCTCAGTCTAAATCATAAATCCATAGTTTGGTCCTCTCCACAGTGATGATGATCTTATTACAAAAATTGACAAGTATTTAAAGACTTCCCATAGGGTAAAACATCCCTGTGGGAATTATCAAAACAGTTTACAAAAAATCTGGGGATAATATCCCAAGTCTCTATTTCTGACTCAAGCTAACAACTCAAAACAAAAACCACATCACAAAAGTATCTCCTAAACTGCTACAACATGCCCAGTTTATCATTGTAATTCGTATGCACCTGAAAAAGGACAAGAATAGACAAGATTAGAGGATATTTTATTGATAAAATTGACAAAAATCTATTTTTTAGGACTAGCTACAGAATCTTGCGATTCTGTAGCTGGTCTAAATTGAACACAAAATCATTTCAAAACCAATTCAAATCTTAAATAATTATATTCAAACTATTAAACAAACATTTAATTGCTAATTGGAAACCAAACAAATCATTCAAATCAAAACTGCTATGCTAATTTGAGAGCAAACAAAATCGTGGTCAATCGAATGACAACAGAGATACATGCACTCTGTTCAACATTTGTTATCACCAATTCGGGGTAAATAGAATCTCTCAGACAATTCCAAAGCAATGAAATTATTTTCATGAACCTATTTCAATCGACACAAACTGTAACCGTTTAAACAAATCATTGATGCAATAGTTTATGTCGCCTCAACCATTAACAAAATTGTTTTTCGAATCCAAAACTAACAGAGTTGTTCTTCCAATTTAATAGATTACATCGTATTTATCAAACCAATCACTAATATTGACGCAGTACACACATAAAGGATCATACCAATTCAAGCCTACGGAATCGTTTCAAAATCAAACCATAAGAACTAAATCAGAGCCGATAGAATCCAACCACAACAAAATCGTATCAGATCAAAACATAGTTGTGTTCTAATTTTAGCACATAAAGCTCCTGTACAAGTCAGATGCAATCAAAATCCAAACGAAAGAAAACCCCATTGATTACATTAATTCAAACCAACAGAATTATTCTAAAGCAAACCAAACCAAGTCAAAACCAATGAATCATTTAGACTAAACTAAGAATAATAAAATCTCATTAACTAAATCATAGCTGTGTCCGATTTTAGCAAACAAATTTCCCACTCATGATTCATAACGAAATTATTTTGGTAAAACGAAAGTGACATAATCATTTTGAATCAAAACGAACAGAGATATTGAAAGCAAATCCAATCGGTTATATTAATTCGAAACCAACTTATAAAACAAAATTAATATTGAAATTCATACCTGAGTAGTAAGAAAAAGGCTTCGATCATGATAACTTGGAATTGACGAAGGTCGTTGCTGCTTCGACGTTCCTAAAGACAATTGAACCGGTGGTTTTGTGTTTCTTCTCATTGGTTCGTAACCTGTCTCTTTCTTTTGACAGGACTGTAACTTGCTCCTCTAATGATTTGATCTTTGATTGCAACAGGGGAACGTCGGTATAATAACATTCTAACCAAGCATTACATTGTGTACACGACAATTGATCAGACTTTGATATCACAGGCGAGGGTTTTCTCAGATTACTAGGGGTTTCCTTGTGCAGCTTGATTCCCGGGTAATTTGGATCGTTTTTGAGGCAAGGGGGTAAGTTAGAGATATAGTCATAGGGTTTCTTGGAGCATAGGCCATGGGAATAGGGGTACTCTTCATCTAGGAAACGCTCGATATCAAAGTCTGATTCCTTGCTTAGCACTATTGGCTTTTGGTCAACGTTCTTTTTAGGTTTGTTCCGGGCAAGTCTTGATATCAATCGAGCATTTTTCTTCCCCCTTCTGTCGATAATAGTATCATTGTTGTCTTTCTTCCTCACAGGTCTTTTGACGGCCTTAATATCATCCTTAGCACACGGGTTAACCAAGGCATCAGGTAGGTCCAAGTCGGGGAAAACTGAGGCTTTGACAGGGGGTAGAAGGATATGAAGTGGCACGGCTGGTCCAGCCAAAGTCTCACTGACCACAACCTTGTCAACTTGAGTAGACTCTGGATTAGCAAAGCCATTTCTAGATATAAAGGCTTGCCAATTATCGCCACTAAGGTTTAAATGGTGGACAATAATGAGTCTAATCAAGTCGTGATGAAAAAGGCTGCTATCAGCCTTCTCACGCTTGAATCTCTTAGACATCTTGTAAAGACTACGCAAGAAGTAATGTGGCATGTTTAAAGGATAGCCCATGAAATTCATCAATAACCGGAGGTGATACAAAAATACCAAGCCATACCGACCTTCATAGGTCACAAACTGTTTCACAATTACCAAAAGATCGTGCCACCTGGGTTTGAGGGTAGAAATAGGCATACCTTTATCACAGGAAACAACCTTCCTTGATATGAATAGTAAAGGCCACGACACCTCGTCGAATTTGGAGTTTTTAAACCACCTTTGGCCTGTAGCCGACAGTCCTGTAGCAGAGCTTAAGAATTCTTCATTCTGCTCAAGCTGTATGTCACCGAATTTAGCCCTGCACCCGTCAAAGGTGAGGGCGAATTGTTGGGCAACCGAAAGGTTGAAACCCTCGAACCTCTGTATGAACACCAGCCAACCACTGTTTTCTAAATCCTTACAGGCATTATCGAATAGCAACAGAGTTTGGCTACCATTTGGCTCTATGCACACCACCGGTGCCATAGACAGGAGCACACGATGTGCAGGGTGCATGGGTAAGGGTTTGAGCAGAGTATACGCAGGGTTGATAACTCACAAGCTCGCCCAAAAACTAGCAAAGGTGAACCGGGATAGGGGGAAAGCATTAATGAAAGAATGTGCGAAGGTGGTGGAGCTAGCTCAGCCCATGCAAAACAGTCATTTCCCATAGTACAACCACCGACGCATATAACGATTGAAAATTACTATCGCATATATTAAAAATCATGCCATTCAAACAATTAATTATATCTATGGTAAGTGGACCAAACACTTGCGCGAGCAATAGTTTTACCATAGTCTTAAAACCAAAATAATGATTCGAAATCAACACCAAGGGTTCAATCATATGAAGTATGTGTTGTATGAAATGATCACACCAAGGGTATAACCACAATCGTCAATGTGTTTTCATGAAACCAATGTGTAGAAGAAATCGATGAAAGAACATAGAAATCAAACCACCAATGCATCAAAAACTTGATCATAAGGATATCATCACAGTCTTGTAAAAACGAAGTCATATTAACAATTAAAAAATGCCAAATGAGTAAAGATCTTGGAGTCTTGCCAATTGTGCGACTATAATCAAATTGGAAATGCAATGAACACATAGACAAGAGTAACCAAAACAATCCAGTGACGATTTTAATGTGACTTCGAAAACCAAGTTTTCACACTTGCAGTCGTGAAAACGAGAACCAAGGTAAGTGTGTGAACGCACGAAAAAATAGTGTCATTTTATTGCAAATATTGCGATGAAAATCAAGGGTTGAAAAACACTGGTGTAGGCAGCTTATAAGGACAGTATAAAAATGCGAATTGGCTGCCAACATGATCCTGATCAGTGGCTTAGGGCCTTCTCTTCGGGCTTCAACCATATGATAAAAAATCACCCACACCTGACATAAAATTAAAAAATGGTATTTACAATGATATGAGTGATAGAAGTCTTCATTCCTGAACCAAGTAGTGTTTGAGCATTCTACCATTGACAGGTCCTCCTGGCAGATCTACTCCATCCATGTCCTCAATTAAAAATGCATTGTTTCCTCTGTAAGTCTCGATTATGAATGGGCCTTTCCATAAGTTGTAAAATTTTCCATGCTTTCCATTTTCTTCATTCCTTGAGTCCCATTTCAGTACTTTATCCCCTAATTTGAAGTCATCATCCTTGGTTCTTCTATCATAGATTTTCTTGATGCTCTCTTGAATCACCTGAGTTTGGTTATAAACCTCCTCTCTGGACTGTTGTATCTGTATCATTTGATTGATTCTTATTTGGATGTCATTTGTTTCTATCTATACTTCCTGCAGTAGCTTCATGACAGGAACACCCAAAGAAGTGGGAAAGACAACATCCATTCCATAGACCAACTAATATGGGGACATACCAATAGACCTTTTTGTAGTAAGCCTGTTTGCCCAAAGTGCATGTACCAACTTGTTGTGCCATGAGTTTTTGTTGTCCTACAACATCTTCTTGATAATGTTGACCAAACTCTTATTTGATGACTCTACTAACCCATTTCCCTGAGGGTAATAGGTTGTAGAGTGTACTAAGGTGATCTAGTACTTGCTGCAAAACTCTATCATATTTTTTGATCTGAATTTTTTTGCGTTATCTGTGATAATTTTCCCAGGGCATGCAAATCTAGAGAGTATGTTAGTTTCCAAAAATTTTATGATCACAACATCAGTGGCTTTCCTGGTGGGTACAACTTCAATCCACTTGGTGAAATAATCAGTGGCTGTGAGGATCTACTTGTGCTGGCCTGATGAAGGTGGGTGAATCTCTCCAATAAAATCCAAACCCCATTGTTGAAATGGAGCTTCAACCGAAATTGGCTTCAAGGGTAAAGGCATAAGTTTCCTTTTTCCTTCAAAGATCTGGTAATTGTAACAGGAGGTCACTTTTTAAAGGACATCTGCCAACAAAGTTGGCTAGTAGAAACTCTCTCTAACAATTTTATTGGCAGTGGTCTTCCAATTGAAATGTCCACCATAGTCTCCTTCATGGAACTCCTGCAAATATTTGTTAGCTTCATCTTTCAACAAACAATTTAGAAGAATACCTCCAACATCTTTCCAATAAAGATTTCCATTCAGAATGCAATATTTCAAAGCTTTAAGTTTCAAAAATCTAGATTTAGTTTTTGTTAGACCAAGAGGATCTTGTAGATGATGTAAAACATACATGAGGTTTGCGTACTAGGGAGAATTTGAGAAAACTTCTTTCACTTATGGAGTCGCCTGCTCTTATTGTTCATTAACTACAACTAGAAAATTGATATCCAAAGCATGAAAGTTTGACTCAACCATCAGTTTGGTTAATCGTTGACCCTTGATAAGCTTGGTTGGCTTGATCTCAATATCATACTCAATGATCACAACTATCCATTTACCTCTTCTGCCATCTGGATTGTCTTGGGTTATAATATATTTCACCACAACATATGGGACATAAGCAATGATATGTGAGTGGAGAATGTATACTCTAAAATATTTAATTGCTTTTACCAAAGCAAAATCATGTTTCTCCATGATGTTGTAATTCAATGCAACATCTCTTAATGATTTACTGAAGAATGTTATAGGTTGTTCATGGCCTTCACTGTTCTTTTGCAAAAGGACTGATGCAATGGTATGTTTAGAAGCAAAAGAGAATAAGTAGATATCTTTGGTATAATCAGGATTGATTAGTACAGGGGCTTGTGTCAAGGCCTATTTCACTTGATCAAAGGACTGCTTTGCTTCTGTGTTCCACTTTCTTTTTTTTTATCTTTTTTTAAGCATGTTTGTTATGTTTCTGAGGAGTTCTGCCAAATTAGGAATAAATCTTCTCAGAAAGTTTATTTTTCCTGTGAAGGATTGCAATTCCTTAATGTTTCTTGGATGGTCTATATTCTGGATGGCTTCAATTCTGCTAGGGTCTATCTTGATCCCATTTTTAGATATGATGTGCCTTAACAATTTACCCTCTTCTAAACCAAACAAGGTTTTCTTGGGATTTAGTGATATTCCAAACTTCCTACACTTTTCAAAAACTCTTATGAGGTGTTGTAAGTGTTCTTCATCTGTTTTTGAATAGACAGTTACATCATCCAAGTATATGACAATAAATCTGCCAAGTTCATCCACAAAAGCAATGTCCATTTCTCTATGAAATGTGGCACCAACATTCATTAAACCAAGGGGAAATTTCACATACATGAAATTTCCCCAAGGTGTAGTGAATGATGTTTTCTCTTGGTCATCTAGGTGGACTAATACTTGATTGTAGCCAGAAAATCCATCTAACAAAGAGATCCTACTGGATCCAACTACCTTCTGTAAGATATGATCCATTTTGGGCAGAGGATAGTTGTCTTTAAGGGAGACTTTATTGAGGTTTCTGAAATCAATGCAGAGCCTTCTTTCTCCACTCTTTTTTCTGTTAGGAATTAGATTGGAAACCCATTTTGAGAACATTAGAGGGACAATGATTTTAGCATCATACATTTTCTTAATTTCCTTTACAATTAGGGGCATCAACTTGGGGTTAATTCTCCTAAGTTTTTGCTTGAAAGGATTATGATATTCTTTTATATGGATTTTGTGTTGTATAATACTGGTGTCATAAGATTTCAAGTCTTCATAGCTCCATGCAAAAGCGTCTACAAATTCTTTGAACAGTTCAATATATTTTTGTTTTTGGGTAGGAGGTAAAGATTTGGATAAGTTAATCATTTTAGGTTCCTCATCTGTTCCTATGTTGCATTCCTCAACATATTTCCCAATAGGTTCAATTTTTGTATTTTTTTCTACATCGTTGAAATCAAACAGTTCTTCCAATGGGACTAACCCTCTAGCCATGATGTTATCTTTTAATTGCAAAAAATCTGAATTTTTTTCTTTTTCATTTATTTCTTCTAAGTATAGTTTATTTACACTTTCATTATCACTATCTACATCAATGTTTGCACATTCAAATTCATTTTTGGACTGCATGAAATCATCAATCTATTCACCATTATCAAACACTTGCCAGTACTTGATATTGTATGAGATAGTAGGTCTACATTTCACCTCCACAGTGTGTTGGCGATTCAGATGGAAAGGTATTTTACAAGTGGCTGTTGAAGTAGCCAGTCCATATGCAAGTATGTTTTGTCCTCTGGGAATCACCTGCAAGTCATATTCAGTAAAACATTGTAAAAAATCCAAAATATAATCCCTGAGTCTAGGGTGTTTGGAAGAATACTCACCTTTGATCTGTTTAATGATAAGTTCAGAATCACCTCTTACTGAAATTATTTTGGCACCAAGCTTTGTCAACAACTTCAGGCCAAGCATTAATGCTTCATACTCGGTTATATTGTTGGTGCATTGGAAATTTAATTTATAAGAATGGCTTCTTGAAAACCTTGCCTTTGGATTATGCACCCACACCCCAGCTCCAGATCCTTCTTTATTGACAACACCATCGAAATATAAACTCTAGAGAGGCTCTACTGGTTCATCAGTTTGTATTGTCACTGTTTTATCTTCCTCAGGGGTTGCTTTACTTTCCTCCAGGTTATAAACATCATTTTCCAATTGTGCAATCTGACTATCCATGTCACCATCATTATATAAAATGAAGGAGTCCAGATCATAATGAACATAGTATAAAGGATAGTTATGTGGTTTCTCTTGACTGCTAACCATGTATTTCATCATAGTCTCTCTGTACAACCTTCTCTACTGACCAAACAAAGGAATGGTGGCATAGGACCGATCCAAATGTAAGGTACCTTGTAACTTGGCACCCCATGATCAAGATAATTACATGCCATTCTTTGGGGGAATATTCGCAACAACAATATCCATTACCATGCTTTTGGCTAGGATTTATGCCAAGTTAATACACAAGTCTTTAATCATACCTATGCATTTAACTTTGCTTGAATAAAAGGAGTATAAGTCCTTGTAAGGCCTGGTGATATCAAGCCCTAATTTCTCCATCACAACCTTGGGCACAAGATTGTGAGAAGCGCTAGAATCCAAGATGGAATTGTGTAATGTCTTATCATGAATATTTAAATTGATGTAAAAAGGAGGAACATAACCACCTTCAGCTTTTCCCTCAACCTTAGGATGAACAACAACTCTGGTTGATCATCATCAATGTTAACAGTGTCTGTGCCTACTCCTGGTTCTATGTTCAAGGCTCTGATCACTTGTGATCTGTAAGCATTCTTGTTCATCAGTTCAGACAAAGGAATAGGTATTTTTAGTTTGACCAATTTACTTTCCAGACTGAATGTGGTAAGAGTTATGTTTTGATTGTGAAGGTCTAATTTCTCAGCCACATTCTTCTAGGTAGAAGGATTGGACTGACTGGTGGAGGAAACTTGAGTTTGAGCTGTCCTTGGTATAGAATCAGGTGTTCTTTTTGTAGGGGTCTCTGATTTTTTCTTTTCAGGAAATTTCTTGGAAAGAGTATCTGAGGGTTTCTTAATTTCATAAGATTTCTTAGTTTTTTTATCATTATACTTTTTACTTCTTAAGTTGTATTGTCTGTGGAATTCCATTATTGCATTTTTGAAGGCTTTTTTTTCTGACTCTTCCTCATCTACTTTGGTTTGTGAAAGGAGAAAAAGTTCATGTTCTTCTTGAGTAAGAAAGATGGAATCATTGTCATTAACTCCCATAAGATTTATGTGAATGTCATCTAGTCCCTTAATAGTTTCTTCCCCCTCATCAACATAGTTTTCCTGAAAGGGTGGCCTAATTTGCTGATCAAGACCTCTCTGTTCTCATTGTTCTCTAAGCTCTCTTTGCCTAATCTAGGGAGGATTTCTCCTGAAGTTGGGATTTTGGATTTGAGGGGCAGGTTGGTTCTCTCTAGGTGGGTTCCTATTAGTGATTTGTAACCTCTCCATCATTCTCTCCATATTTCTAACCAAAGAATCTATTTTAGCATCTGCAATGGAGGTGGAAGGTTCTTCCTTGATTGTGACTCTCCTTTCTGTTCTTTGCCTAACTCTCCTAGCTAATAGGTTTTCTTCTTCATATCTGCATATCTTCCAGAGTGGTAGAGTTTCTTTCTCTCAATTGTTAGGACATATCAACATCAAATCCATTGGGGAAATTGATTAAGGACAAGCCTTGAGGAGGTTTGATATCAGCAGGAATTGCATTATAGATATTATTAAAACGAGTGCAATATTCCTGTACAATTTCCCCTTGGTTTCTTCTGATATTTTCATATTCAGATAAAATTTGGAGATGGTTTTTCTTTACCTCCCATCTATTGAGAAAGGATCGGTGAAAAGAAGCAATATCAACAATGTTAGCAACAGGTAATTCTTTAAACCATTTCTTAACATCACCATTTAAAATTTGTGCAAAGAGTCTCATTTGGACATATGCCTCATCAAATTCCTGTAAATCAAAGAAGTCATTCATTTTATCCACGTGTTGTTGTTCATTAAGGGCTCCAGTGCCATCAAACTGAGGAATCCCAGTTTGATAGTTCCGGGGCATGTTATGTAAGGGAGTAGCTAACATCAGGGGAACATATATTGCTACCATGATTGGTGGAGGAGGTTGGATGACAACTTGTATGATTGCTAGAGAAGTGACAGAAGATGTGGAGGAAGCAGGGTTGGGAGGTATAGAATGAGTTACTTGAGGATTGAAAAAAGCTCAAGCAATAGAAAGGGCATAAAGCTCAACATGTTGTTGGAAATGGGCTTTATACAAATCTTGGTCAAGATTTTATGCTAGATCTTGTAGTTTCTCAAACTCTTGAAGGATCTGTTGATCAAAATCTATTCCAGGAGAGAGTTTTTCAGGGCTTCTAGGTTGGAGGATGGTTTGATCTAGTATTATTTCATGCACAAAGCTATCCGATTTGGTTCTGAAAGGATATGCTCAAAAGGTAGGTCAAACTTGAGGTCCTAGATTGAGACAAGCTTCTCTAGAAGAGAAGTGGACCTAGGAAGAGGACTGCTACTCCCTTGACTTTCTGTTGTGTTTCTTTTTCTTATTAAATTTTCTGGGTTATCTACTATTTTTACAGGTTTTGGATCAGAGTGAGATCTAGTGTGAATTTGTTTTGGAGCCAGAACTTAAACTTTAAGAAATATGATTTAATATTTACAAATTTTAACAACCTATGAACATTTATCTCTTGAAAGTTAGATCTTTGATTGTTCATAAAAAAAAAAATTCTTATCTAGGGAAGACAATTCATAAAGTTGGAAAATTTGTTCAGTTCCCCAGTATGGTCGCCACTATGTTAGCACTCTGTAATTCCCAGAGGTTGTCAAGGGTAAAAGAAATTGACAGAGGTAACTTATCAAAACCACTTTAGAAACTGAGATCTAGCCCTGCCAGTTTTAGAGAGGGATCTCTCTGTATGATTTAGATTTGTTTAGGTTTAAGATATTGGGCTAGTTAAGATAGTCTAAGTTTGTTTGTTTGTGTATAAAGGTTGGCTGAAGAAATGCATTAAAATTCCATTGGGATATGGGGTATGTATTAAATATCATAAACAAATTCATCTTATTATGAGGTTCCTTCACAAGGAAAGGTAGTGAGACCGTTGGATCTATTGGAATTAAATGTGGTGAATAAGACAAAAAAAGATGTGAGAGTCCACCGAGTAAAGAAGCAATCAAGAATTTCTCTACTTAACTTCAAATGAAAAACATATAGACCAGTAAAAGACCAAAAACAGAGTTTACAAGAAAAAAATTCTTCTTTAACTTCCTTTTAATGATTAGAAACTGAAAACATAATGATCACAAAGAAGAGTAAAAAAATTAACAGAGAAAGATAAACATCACCAACGATCAAACGCAAGAATCCTATGAATAACCTTTTTATTACTGATCAATCCTTTTGAAAAGATTACAAAAATAGCTCCTTGGGCACAAAAATCAACCCTCAATACTTCGAAGGAATAAGTACTTATACAATAGTTTACATCTGATCCTGTCATTAATGACTAGGATATTGTGGAGAGAAAATCTAACTAAGTAGATTACAAAATATTAGGAATACTGCTAATCTATTTGAATCCTTGGTGATGATTCTGGGGGAAGTAGTTGATGATCCATTACTTTGACTTGATTGTCTGCTCCATGATGAATCAGAACTCCACATCACCTTTACTCAAGTAAAGAACACAAGTCATCCCATCTCTTTTGACTAGGAATGGAAACCTTGAGTAACTTTTTGTATATTTCGTCCATCTCATTGTACTTGGAAAAGTGGGCTTTGTAATAAAAATGTGTTTTATCTCATGTTGGATGCTCAGGTCCAACTGTAATGTTTCTAGGAAATCCTTGCAAGTAATGCTTCCCTGTATACCTGCAAATTTGGAACCATCCTTTGCCACTGTATCTATCTTCTTCTTGTAGTCTCACATGGTGATGAGCTTGTCATTGATTACCAGTAGTCCAGGGAGTCCCTTCTTGTGTAGTACTTCAACTTTTCTGAAAAATATCTACACTCCAATGTCCATCATCTGAGCTTTCTCTTCTAGCTACAACATCAATCCTTTCTTGGTCAAGACCTTCTTGACCTCAAGGATGGTCTATGTCTTGTCTTCAATTTCCAATGCTTCTAACTCATGTTTGGTGTTATAACCCTAATTTGCACTAGACATGCTTACCTGGCATCAGGCCATCTCAGATTCCTTCTTTCCCAAAACACTACTGAACAACTCTTCTTAAAAATCCCCTTTATAAAGGCCCATGCACCCTGCTCCATTACTGCACGTGTGTACGTGCTAGCTAACCCAAGACAGCCCGCGTGTACCTACAAAAGCACGGAAAAAGGAAAGTTGTTGATGGAACACACAACTTTGGGTAAGTTAACTAAACCTTTCGACCATGCATGGCCGGTCATTCAACTAAATACCTATCTCCTTCTAGCCTATAAAAGAAGGGGTAGGGGTCCCATTTGAAAAGAGGAAAATCATAGTAAAGAAACTATACCCGATTGAGCATTCCCTTTGTCCCAACCTTTAGCCATCCTTGTGCAAAGAGAAGTATAGAGAAAAGAAGTTGGAAGATAGTGGAAGAAGAGCCCAGGACCAGGATCAAGGAGCAGTGGCCGAATTTATCATTGTAAGGTATCATTGTGAAGTTAATAAAAGAATTGCTTTTCCCGTCCCGCCATATGAGATTGTCATTATTTGAATATTGATTGTATGAGTGATTAAATATATAACCCATTAGTTCATAGATCAAATGCATGCAGAGTTCTTTGTTTGTCTTTTGTGAATGCAGTTCAACATTGGGAGGAGAGTTGCAATCAAAGAAAAACCAAGCGCGAAAAGGGATCGACATCAAACACAGAAAATAAGGTACGTTAACCTGATCTCTTGAACTTTGTATTTACATATGAGTAATGGGGGTATAGGCATGGGATGATGGTAAGAAGTAATAATCTTTAGGTCATTTCTGCATGCATGCTAAAAACCCTTAGTGCTAGTCCGTAGGAGGGATTCCCACCCACAACATTTGGTCTTGTAGTTTAGGAACCTGATGAGCTCAGTGGACTCTGTAGGCCTCTCCCCTAATTCTTCCCTTATCTTTTCAATTGTTGTTCTGGCCTTCTGTACTAGTTCATGTTGTTCAAAAACAATTTGTATGAATGGCCATATTTCTTCCATTGACTTATTGATATCCATCTAGATGTTTTCCTTGGCTTTAGATAATGTCTTAGCCATGACAGTCTCCTTCTGCAACTTTTTTATTTCCTGACTTAGTCTTTGTGATTTATGCATTTCTGTGTTATAGATGGACTGGAACATGGACTTCAGGTCCTGGAGGTTTTTTTATCTCTTCTCACAACTTTTTGATTTCTTCCCCTTGAAGGGACATGTCCTCCATTGACTTCACCAGCTTCTCAGAAGCATCTGGAACTTTCATTGGGATGGCTGATGGAATCTCTGCTGTTACAACTGTTGTTGTACTAACTCCTGTCAGAGGGCTTGCCTCCAGTGGGATAAAAACCATCTGCACACTCTTTTCTTTCTCTTGGACTAGTTTTTCCAACTAGGCCTCCATTTCTTTTATCTATGCATTTTGCTCCATAATCAGCGTTAGCATCTCTTCCTTGTGGCCTTCAGTTTCAGCCATTTCCTTTGCTTTTGAATCCTTAGTGGTTGGAAGTTTCAATTGTTTTCTCAAAGAGGATATGTCAGCATTTTTCTTCTTCAGTAACTCTTCAACTACCTTGACATTAGAAGGGTCATAATCGATGTTCAGCACCAACTCCTCTAGGGATTTTATTTTATTATCTTTGGCCAAGGATGATATCTTCTCGGGCTTCAATTGAGATTGGACATTATTCAAAGATACCTGCAACTTCGAGGCAGTCAGTGAAGTGTTTGTTAGAGTGGAGAAAATAATCTCCTTTGTTTGCCTATGCATGTCCATTTGGTCTTCTGGATGGACCTCCTTCACATCAAACTCAAAGGATGCTTTCTTGTAGTCAGAAGTTGTCTTGGGGTGAGGAACATGTGCTTGTAGAAATTCCATATGCATCCTTCCCTTCTCCATGTCGAATGCAGAAAGTAATCTATGTTGAGTTGTATATGTATGCTTTCAAAACTGGGCATATGTACTACTATTCAGAATTTCATTCTTCTGCTTGATCATTTTATATTTATCAAAAATGCTTGATCATGTTGGCTCATGTGAGGACTCAATTGACAGTGTAGTGTTTGCTTGCTTCTTGGATGAGGAGGTGGACACTATGTGTTGGCTGCCTGAGAATGTTGAGGAATGTGGTCCCTCAATGACTATGGTGGACTGTGTTTCTCCTTCTCTAGGCATGTCTAGTGTGTGGCTAGTTTTAGTCCTCTTCCTGTAAACTTGGAAATCTTCAGCTGATACCTCTATGAATGAAGGTGAAAGCTATTTCCTGGCTCTTTTTCTTTTTGCACCTGAGGAGTGCTGGTATGTGAAATGTTGACAGGTGAATGTTGTTCTTCTGTCTCCATTAATGTATTTTCCTGCCAGTCTGTCTGATTCATAAACTTTTCTATTTCAGGATTTGGCACATGAGCATAAGGAGAAGTATTCTATTTGAGTTTGATTTATGATATAATGCCAAAGGGGTCATAATTCCATGGGAATCTCAGAATAAAATCCATATGTTTCAAGAGGTTGTTGGCCTCTTCTCCCGTAGCTCTATTGTTGCATATGAAAGAGCCAATTTGGCTCTTGATCCTAAGTTGTTGTTTCTTCTTAAATGGTACAAATTGGATGTCATCAACATTTATCATTTGCTTGATATATTCCAATGCAAAGATTCTGACAGGGAGGTATTTTGGCAGTTTGTATGGTGGAAATTCACACCCATACACTCTGATCTCGGTATGGTTTTGGTATAGATACCAATCCCCTATTTTGGCCAAGTCAGATATATGAAGAATTCTCTAGACCTCCTCATTTATCATTGGTTCCATTATGTTGCTTAGCATGCACACCACTGGATGGTAAAAATGATCTATGAAGTCTCTGAAGCTGAATGTAGTGTTATTTTTCCTCACCAGTGAGGTCCATGAAGTCACTAATTGAGGATTTCTATCCTGATCCAATTTCTGGAGAGCACAGGAGAATCTGTTTGCCTGGAAGAGAAGGAACATGTAAACCAGCACTTAGGAGTACCTTAACATTCCATCTATTGAGAACTTGAAGAGTTGTTCATGTATATTGTCAGCCAAAAACTGACTGAAATCAGACTGGAATGTAGCTTTCTCCTCTGTGGAAAAGATGTATAGAAAACTCAGGATAGGTTCATTTACCCATTCATCAGAAAAATATCCTAACATGCAACAGAGGGTGGAAATGATTTGGTTGGCTCTGACTAAGAAAATGGAAGATGGATAGGGAGTGTTTTTCTTAGGCAATTGCACATCTTCTGGTAGAAAGATTTCAAAGATTTTGGCTCTTTGGGGGAAGGAGAGTTTCTGATAGAGGTCATTTAGGATTTCAATGGAAAAAGGGATTGAAGAATGAATTTTGGGAATCTATAACATATGGTTTATTGATTCAGGGGTAATGGTGAACATAGTTTCACCAAATGAAGACATGATTGCCCTTTGATCGGGAATGTAATGGGCTTGACACTTAAGGGCTAAATCTGGGAAATGAAAGGTTTGGGGAAACATGAATAAGGGAAAATTGGACTCCCACAGTCCAATCTCATCCCTTTGATCTAAGAAAATGTCTCTTAGGTAGAAGTGTAATTCAAAGAAATTGAATTCACACTTCGGCTCTGCAACTTTGTAATATTTTTTAGCCAGGGGAGCATAGTCTAGGTTGATGGGAGGAGGAAGAAACGGGTTTTTGGAAATTTCAACGGATTTGGTTTTGGGCACCATAGCTAACAGAGATCTGAAGGTGGAAATAATATTGACTGTAATTACCCGGTTTAATGGCTCATGTCGACGATGTTTCTGGGTGATTATTGGCTTGAAAACTGGAGTCAACGATGTGCCTACAGTGTCTGGATCAATGAACAGTGTGGTAATGGTGAAGAAACAAGGTTAAACGGTGCAGGGGGTGTCTGTTATGGTGCAGGTGGTGATTGGACGAATAACGGTTAGGAGGGATGTCATTGATTGACCAATGGGTAGATGAGACTGATGTGGATGGAATTAATTGTCCAACCGGTAGATGAGTGTGATGTGTGATAGGGTAGTGGGGTACGGTGGCAGAGTGAGGTGGGTGGTATTGGATGAGTGGTTAGGCAGGTTCCTAGAGGGGGGCGTAGGTGGTAAGTGGAATTGAGCAGAGGGGGTCCAGTAAGATATGGATCTGACACATTGCGTGGGTCCTTCACTGGGAAAACCAATCTCCCATACCCCCTCCACTATTAAAGGCAGAAATGACGGGGGGGTCCAAAAATCATTGTCGGCCATTGATCTGGGCGTTTCTTGATCAACCGCTGAAAACTGTGCGCCCTTTAGTCACAAACCGACAAAAGGTCAAATTCTGATAGAACTTAGGATAAAAAGTATGTTGTGGGTAGAGCTAGGCTTCCCCTTCTTTATTTTTTCACCAAGGGGTTATTTCCAAAGGTAAATACATCAAATTAACTCAAAATAAAAGGTATTTTCAACAATTTTTGCAAATATTTATTGAAATAAACCATGCTAACCTAACTCCTAATCTAATCACCTAACACATTAATCCAGCTTAGACTTTTGGATCAATAATTACTCTAACTTAAGATATTTGGCCAAGATTAGACTGTCTGTCCAAATTTATTCACTAACCTATCAACATAAATTTTAAAGGTTTTATCATGATTAGGCAATATGATTCAAACCAAGTTTATTTTGATGGGGCTTTATATTTTGCCTTTTTTTCTATTTTTATACCCTCTTTTGATTTTTATTCTTTTCTTTTTCTTTTTCTTTTCCTTTCTTTTTGTTTTGTTTTCTTTTGTAAATCATTTGCAGAATAAAATATTATTTACAATACAATACAACTAGAGGAAGAGATTCTAATCACTAGGTGATCCTATGAAATATAGGGTTATAACAGTAACCACATACCATAAAATATGGCATGATCGATGGGGTTTGACCCCGTGAGCTTCCAAATAATGCACCAACGATTTAACCATCGCACTAAAGGCGCATTCCATTACTGGATTCCCCAAACAAAATATTAAATGGTTTCACAAAATTTCAGGTGGTGGTTTTAGCCCCTATTTAATGGGTGCGTAGACTGAGCCAAGGATAGACAATCATTCCAGAGTACAGATAGTCTTTGGGTTCATGCTATAGGTATCAAGAGCTTGGGATTTCACTGTGTTGGCATGTTTACAAGAAGAATGTGTTTTTCATTGATGGCAAGAACAACAGGGATCCAAACCTTGAGAGCGCAAAAGACGAGAAATCTCAGAAGAGATAGCGGTTTCCAGAAGTGTACACGAGGTCCAAGAGATGGACTCGCAAGAGTAGCAAAGGTCGAGACCCATGAACACTTAGAAAACCTTCTAATTCAAAGAGATCAGAAGCTCAGGAGGAAGAGCGACAGTGGTCATTGGATCACCGATCCATAGGACCAACAACCATCGAATTGAATTAATGGAAGGATAGAATAAGCAAAGAAAAATGATTTAGAATTTGGTCATCCAAATTTCCATCAGCCGTCAGATTGATTTAAGTTCAAGGACATGATAAGAAAGGGTTGAGATCTGAGATCTCGATCACCCAAATTTCTATCAGCCGTCAGATCAAAATAAATGGAAGGATAGGATAAGAAAAGATGGAGAGTCGTTGGATTTAATCCAAGGAAAAGATGCATCGTAGACAGATTGAGCCATTGATATAAGATCTCGATCAACAAACAACATTCATTTCGGGTCTAAAGATGTGAGGAGGTTACACTTCAGAGAAATCACTTTGACAGTTTCAGTTTGAGATTTGAAATCCCTGAAGCCCGGAGAGTCGGAGAGCTAAAGTAAATCTCGATCGTCCGATCATCCAAAATAAATCTCAGCCATTAGATCATCCGAAGTAAATCTTAAGTGTCAAATCATCTGAAGTGGATCAGGGTTGTCTAATCCAAAGCGTCAGTTTGAGATTTGAAATACCCGAATCCCAAAGACCTGGAGAGCTGAAATAAATCCTCGATCGTCGGATCATCCGAAGTAAATTTAAGCCGTCAAATCATTCTAAAGTGGAAGGACTGGATAAGTTAGAAGAAGGGCGCACTAATCTCAGTGGCCAAGAATTGGGCACTCAGATCTACGGTTGATAGGGCATATCGGACCCCCCTCGACCTTTATACCTTTAACTGTGGGGGGGGATCCAAGTTGATGGTATTTTCCATGTGGGACCCTCATACATGTCACCTTCCTATCAACTCGGACCCCCCTCGCTCATTACCACTTACCACCTAACACCTCCTCTGAGTAAAACACCAAACCACTCATACATACCACCTCCACGCTTCGTCGTCACACTCCACTACACTGCCTACACGTCTCACCCACGTCAGCAAACCACTTCAGCAAGGACATGTGGTAGAACCACGTTAGCAGACCACCTCAGCAAGGACATGTGGTAGAACCACGTCAACAAGGACATGTGGCAAACCACCTCAGCAAGGACACATAGCATTAATCTACATACTTCGAGGGGAAGTAATGTTTGAGACTTGAGATTTCAGAAGTCCAGAGACCTGAAGGAGATCTCGACCATTGATCGAGAAAGGGGATACAGAAATGTTGATCTAGTTGAAAGGCCAAATTCTCGATGCAAAGTAGGGCCATCGATTGAGAAGGACAGGTGTCTGTAGATCATCGATTCTGGAAGATTGGTGTACGAAAGAAAGAAGGGTTTGAGATTTGAAACTCCCAAAGCCTGGATCACGAAGTAAATCACAACAGTTGATTTAGGGAGGTTAAAACTGATTTGAAGAACTTGAAGGGACAGATGTGAACTGTCAGATTTAGGAGCATCGTCAATATTGTGAGATCGACGGTCCTGTCAGATTGCAGGGATTGAAGGTGCACAAACTTTAAAAAGTTGAAGGAAGGGTGCAATTGAAACCACGGTTTTGGAGAAAGGACACGTGGAGACTCGAGGTAAATTTCAGGGAAAAAAGTAGTTTGATTCAAACCACCTTTGGATGCACCGGCAATCGCATGGTCACATGAGTTCATCGCCCAAGTTCATATCAAAAAATGGAGCTAGTGCTCACTAGACCGAGATCAGGAAGCACCTTTTGAATAGGTGTTTGGTTACCGTCGGTGGTCACATGAAGGAAGGGGCTTAGAATCCAAAGAAGCCAAAAACAATTGACTGTAACTACTAGAGAAGACGAAGAGTTGCGATGATGATCATGTAGAGGACTTGGCGTGAGAAAGACATGCAGAACAAAGAAGAGAGTGTGTTTTATTGATAGCTACGGATGTGGTAGAAGGAGATACTGTGCATGATCTAAAATGAAGATCAGAGATGCAGTGCATAGCATGCAGAGGAAACACAGAGCATAAAAGGCAGAAGAGAAGTTGAACACGAAGCAGTTTTTGAGTGCAGGAGGAAAAAGAGTAGAGCATAGAAGCAAAACGATGCAGAAGCAGAAAAGAGTATAAAAGTTGAAGAAGGCTGAGGAGACATGGAGCTGTAATAGACCATATCAGAGATAGAGCAAGTAAGTAAATTTTTGTAAGATTCAATCAGGGTGGCAGGGTGGTGCTAGGGAGGATTGTAGTCCTCTAAATTCTACTTGGTGCTAGAAGATATTCTGGGAGTTGGTGCTTCCATCTAGTGGGTGCTAGAGAAACCTGGGAGTTGGTGCTTCCATCTAGTTAGTGCTAGAGAAATCTGAGAGTTGGTGCTCTCTGCAAGTTGTAGCTTGCTATCAAAAGTTGTAGCCTCATATTTGAGTTGGAGTTCAAATACTATGATGTACATGAAAGTTGGAGCTTGATTGACATCGTAAGAAGAAGAAGATGAGAACACATTTAATGTCTTTGGGTGCTGATGTTTGGGATGTCATTGAAACGAGATATGCGAAGCCTGTAGTCTTGGCCTCAAAAGATGATAAGTTGGAGTTTAGCTTTAAATAAAAAGCAATGAATGCCATCCTCAGTGGACTTGCTAAAGCCGAGTTTGTCAAAGTCATGCACTGTGATTCATCAAAAGTTATGTGGGACAAGCTAATAAGTAGTTATGAAGGTAATGAAAAGGTGAAAGACACAAAACTTCAGACTCACAGACTGAAATTTAAGCAGCTAATGATGGATGAAGATGAAACTATCAGTAAGTACTTCTTACGTACAGAAGAACTTGTCAACACTATGAAAGGCCTAGGTGAAACAATAGTTGAATCTTTTCTAGTCCAGAAAATATTAAGATCTCTTCCTGATTGATTTAACTCAAAGTTCTCGGCTATAGAGGAAATAACTGATCTCAAAACGTTGACACTAGATCAACTTCTTGGAACCCTAACTTCTTATGAAATGAGAATCAACAAAGGTAAATCCACTACAAGAGAGGCATCTTTTAAGGTAGAGAAAAACACAGACTCCGATATAGATGAGATTGAAGCAAATTTTGTGAGAAGATTGAAGAAAGGATCAGGAAAATACAAAGGTAAACTGCCCTTCAAATGTTTCAACTATGGTAAGATAGGTCATTTTTCATCTAAGTGTCCTCACAAAAGAAAGGATCATACATATGATGATGAAGAGAAGCACAAACACAAGAAGGTCTATAAAGAGAATAATTTTAAGAAGAAAAGCCTTTGTGTAAACAATGATGATGATTCCTCAGATGATGAAAGCAGTGACTCTTCTCTTGAAGATAAACTAAATGATATCATGCTAATAGCTTTAGAATATCTAAACAATAAAGATACAGGAAGTGAGTTTGTTTATTGTGAAGCAGTAGTAGATCTTGAAGGAGAACTTGTCAGTGCCATGGAAGAGATTGCTAGACTGAGAGAAAAGAAAACAAAACAAAAACAGTTATTGCTCAGGTATGAGAAAACATGCAAGGAACCATTTGAAGAAATTGATATGTGGAAGGTTAAGTTAGAAGAATATAAGAATATTGAAGACATCCTCAAACAACAATTGAAGGAAGCTGAAACAAAAGGTGAAAAATTGGAAGCTGAAGTAGTGACTGTTAGAAAAGATCTAGAGAAATTCCATGCCTTATATCATCAAAATCTGACAAGTATTAAAGCCTCAGAAGGATTAGCCTCCATTATTAATCAACAAAGTAATTCAAAGTTGAAAACTGGTTTGGGTTATGAAGAGGGATCAAGTAGTGGTCAGCCAAGCAACAAAGAATCCATCAAGTTTGCCAAATCTACAACCATTGACAACAACAAACCTGCAGAAACAAAGGAAGAGAAGTGAAGGAAAAGATACCAGAACTAAATTTGTAGAACAAATAAATAAATCACCCTCTATTAAAGGAAATCATCAGCATGGAAGAAATCGACCTGCTCAAAGAAGACAACCATTTTCCAGGTACAAAGATTTTTTCTATGGATATTGTTTTTCCTGCTCTAACTTTGGCCACAAATATGTAAATTGTTCCTTAAGATTTAGACATGAGCAATCAAGATAACCAAGTAATAAATACCTGCCACAACAAAGAATGAGACAACCAAGTAACAAACAACCACAGACTGCAAATCATGTGATGGCTGGGAAAAAGATGCAGATTAAGCATAACAATTGTTATGATCCTTTATTCAATGAACCAAAATGTTACATCTTCCATAATTATGGGCATAAAGATGCAGACTGCCACTTAAAGAAGTATAAGCCAGATTCAAATCACAGAGATGAAAACGTCAAGGTTTGGAAGAAGAGTGAAGATAAAAATTGTGGATTAGTGTTGTCAGCTCAAAGACAAAAAGACCCCTGGTATATTGATAGCTGATTCTCCAGTGATATGACAGGTGACAAAAGTAAGTTCCTATCACTCAAAGAAAATAAATCAGGGAGTGTGATTTTTGGAAATGATGCTCCAGGAAAGATCAGAGGTAAAGGTCTAGTAAGCTTATGTAATGGAAGAAGCAAATCTCAAGATGTATTATTTGTTGATGATTTAAAGCATAATCTTCTTAGTGTCATTCAGATATGTGACAGAGGATGTGAAGTCACTTTCACTGCCAAGAATTGTAAAATAAAGAAAATAAACATAGGAGAGTTGATTGCAAAAGGGGCTAGAACCGAAAACAATGTATATGTTCTGAAGGACGATAAGGAGAAATTTCATTTAAGCAAATTTGATGAAAGTTGGTTATGGCACAAAAGGCTTGGACACCTAAATTTTGATCATATTGTCAAACTGAATAATGAAGGTGCTGTGAAAGACCTTCCAAGAATATCTAAGCCTAATAACTTTGTATGTGAATCCTGTCAAATGGGGAAGCTGACTTGTGCTCAATTCAAATAAAAAAGTTTCACATCTTCAAAGAAACCACTTCAAGTTGTTCATATGGATCTATGTGGACCATCACGAAAGGAAGGTGTTGGAGGATAAATTTACTTTATGCTAGTCATTGATGACTTCTCCAGACTTATGTGGGTTGCCTTTCTGAAAGAAAAATCTGATGCATTTGAGAAGTTCAAAAAGTTTAAGGCATTAGCTGAGAATCAGACAGGAAAGAAGCTAAAGGAAATTCACTCAAACAGGGGAGGAGAGTTTATGTCAGGAGACTTCAAATAATTCCGTGAAAGACATGGAATTAAAAGAGAATATACTATTACAGGTACTCCTCAACAAAATGGAGTTGTAGAACACCAAAATAGATCAATTCAACAGATGGCAAGGGCTATGATGAGTGAAAGGGACATTTCAAAAGCCTTTTGGGTGGAGGCTGTCCACACGACTATTCATATTCTAAACAAATCTCATCTAAGGCCGAACAGTGATAAAACACCATATGAGTTGTGGTTTGGTCGACCTACATCAATCAAACACTTCAAAGTATTTGGAAGTAAATGCTACATCAATAATAATGATGATCATCTGGGAAAATTTGATAGTATATCTGATGAAGGTATCTTCTTAGGATATGCAACGAATAGTAAAGGATACAGATGATTTAACAAAAGAATTCATAAATTAGTAGACTATATATGAAGAAGCTCCTGTAAAAGATCAACAGAGAATAAGCACTAAGCCAAATGAAAAATATGATGAGAATAATGAAAATGAAGAACAACAAAGCTTAGAGTCACAAGAAGATGATGAATCAGGTGGAGAAGAGACATCCAGACAAGAAGATTCAGGACAACAATCAACATCAAATCCTTCCTCCATAATTACTCAAAAGAATCATCCTGAAAATCAGATAATTGGTGAGAAAGACAAAGGTGTACAAACCAAGAGAAGGATAATCAAAGACACCGAGCAATCACATATATCCTTCATGTCCATGGTGGAACCCAAGAACTTTAATGAAGCTAGTAAAGATGTAAATTGGGTAAAATCAACGAATGAGGAACTGGACCAAATTGAAAAGAATGACACTTGGGAACTCGTTCCTAGGCCAACAAATAAAAATGTAATAGGATCCAAATGGGTCTACAAAAATAAGATGAATGAGCAAGGAAATATTGTAAGAAATAGGGCTATATTGGCTTGTAAAGGATATGCTCAAATAGAAGGACTGGACTTTGATGAAACATTTGCGCCCGTAGCAAGATTATAAGCTATTAGAATGTTTCTTTCCTATGCTTGTCATAAACAGTTTAAAGTCTATCAAATGGATGTCAAGTCAACTTTTCTAAATGGAGATCTAAAAGAACAATTCTATATGGAACAACTAGAGGGTTTCCAACTATCAGATAACCCTGACTTTGTCTGCAAGCTGAATAAAACCTAATATGGGTTGAAACAAGATCCTCATGCCTGGTATTACAGACTGGATAAGTATCTTCAAGACAAAGGGTTCAAGAGAGGAACAATTGACATCAATCTGTATATCAAAACAGAGGGTAATTATTTTCTCATTGTGTTGGTCAATGTAGAAGACATCATCTTCGGAAACAATAATGCTTCATTGGTACAATGGTTTGCTTCTACCATGCAGTCTAAATTTGAAATGTCTATTATAGGGGAACTTTCATTTTTTCTTGGTCTGCAAATTACTCAAAGGTCTGAAGGAATATTTCTTTCTCAGGAGAAATATCTAAAAGAAATGTTGAAAATGTTTCAAATGGAAGACTCTACACCTATGAGCACACCTATAGTCACTGGATGAAAATTAAGCAAGGATGATGACTCACCTAATGTTGATAAGAGTTCCTATAGGTCTATGATAGGTAGTCAATTGTACATCACAACATCCCGTCCAGACATAATGCATTCTCATCCAGACATAATGCATGCTGTTGGAATGGTAGGAAGGTATCAGAATTCATGTAAACAGAGTCATTTGTTAGCTGTAAAAAGAATATTCAGATACTTGAAAGGAACAATGAACTATGACCTATGGTATCCTAGGAATCATAATTTTCAACTATCAGTCTATTCAAATGCTGATTAGGCTAACTACGTGGATGAAAGGAAAAACACAAGTGGAGATGCATTCTTCTTAGGAGATTATATTGTAGCATGGTTGAGCAAGAAGCAAGGTTCCATTTCCTTATTGACTACATAAGCTAAATACATTACAGCTGCCACTTGTTGTACCCAAGTATTATGGATGATTTAGACACTTGAAGACTTGGAGGTAAAGTATAATGCACCGATCCCAATTCATTGTGATAAAAATACTGCCATTAGTGTGTCAAAGAATCTTGTATTTCACTCCAAGACCAAGCATATACCCATCAAGTATCACTTCTTGAGGGAATAGGTAACCAACACTGTTGTTTCTTTGCATTATATTCCATCCAAATATCAGATTGTTGATATCTTCTGTAAACCGCTTGCAAAACCTCAATTTGAGTATATACGCCAGAAGTTGGGCATGACCCTGTTATCAAGTTAAATAGTCTATCTGATCAGGGGGAGAGTTCTCCTAGTATATCTGATCAGGGGGAGCACATAGTCACTCTCTATTTTCTTTGACATTGATGTCAAAGGGGGAGAAAAAGGTGTTGTCTGTATGCTAAAGTTGGAGGTCTAAGGAGAATAGTGCAACCTTTCAGGGTTTACATCAATGACAAAGGGGGATATTGTTGGCGTGTTTAAAGGAAGAATGTGCTTTTCATTGATGGAAAGAACCAAAATGAACCAAACCTTGAGAGCACAGAAGATGAGAAAGCTCATAAGAGATAGCAGTTTCCAGAAGTGCAGACAAGGTCCAAGAGACGAACTCACAGGAGGAGCAAAGGTCGAGACACATGAACACTTAGAAAACCTTCTAAGTCAGAGAGATATGAAGCTCAAGAGAAGAGTGATAGTGGTCATTAGATTACCAATCCAGAGGACCAACAACTGTCAGATTGAATTAATGGAAGGATAGGATAAGCGAGGAAAAACGATTGAGAATTCGATCATCCGAATTTCTATCAGCCGTCGTATTGATTTAAGTGGAAGGAAAGGATAAGCAAAGGTTGAGATCTGATATCTTGATCACCCAAATTTCCATCAATCGATGGATTGAAATAAATGGAAGGATAGGATAAGAAAAAATGGAGAGCTGTTAGATTTAATCGAAGGAAAAGATGCATCACAGACATATCGAGTTGTTGATATAATATTTTGATCAATGAACAACATTCATTTCAGGTCAAAATATGTGAGGAGGCTATGCTTCGGAAAAATCAGTTCGAGAGTTTCAGGTTGAGATTTGAAATCCCCAAAGCCCAGAGAGCCGAAGCAAATCTCGATCGTCCGAAATATATCTCAGCCGTCAGATCATCCAATGTAAATCTAAAGCATCGGATCGTCCAAAGTGGATCTGGGTCGTCTGATCTAGAGCGTCAGTTTGAGATTTGAAATACCCGAAGCCGAGAGACCCAGAGAGCTGAAATAAATCCTCGACCATTGGATCATACAAAGTAAATTTCAGCCGTCGGATCATTCTAAAGTGGAAGGACATTATAAGTTATAAAAAGGGTGCGCTAATATTAGCGGCCAAGAATCAAGAACTCAGATCTACGATCGATAGGGCATATCGGATCTCCTCGACCTTTTTGCCTTTAACTACGAGGGGGGGGGGGATCCGAGTTGATGGTATTTTCCATGTGGGACCCTCATACGTGTCACCTTCCAGTCAACTCGGACCCCCCTCACTCATTACCACTTACCGCCTAACAACCCCTTCGAGTAAACCTCCAAACCACTCATACATACCACCTCTGCGCTCCGATGTCACACTCCACTACACTACCTACACGTCTCACCCACGTCAGTAGAACACCTTAGCAAGGACATGCGGCATAACCACGTCAGCAAGGACATGTGGCATACCACCTCAACAAGGACACATGGCAGTAATCCACATACTTCGAGGGGATGTAAATTTTGAGATTTGAGATTTCAGAAGTCCAGAGACCCGAAGGAGATCTCGACCGTTGATCAAGAAAGGGGCCACAGAACCGTTGATCTGGTTGAAAGGCCAAATTCCCGAAGCAGAGTAGAGTCATCGATTGAGAAGGTCATGTGTCTGTAGATCATCGAATCCAGAAGATTGGCGTATGGAAGAAAGCAGGGTCTGAGATTTGAAAGTCTCGAAGCCCGGATCATGAAGTAAATCACAATAGTTGATTTAGGGAGGTTAGATACGATCCACAGAACTTGAAGGGACATATCTAAACCATCAGATTCAGGAGCATCGTCAAGATTGTGAGATCGACAGTCCTGTCACATTGCGGTGATTGAAGGTGCACGAACTTTAAAAGTTTGAAGGTGGGTCACAATTGAAACCACGGTTTTGGAGAAAGGACACATGGAGACTCGAGGTAAATTGCAGGGCAAAAATTAGTTTGATTCAAACCACCTTTGGATGCACCCACAATCGCATGGTCACATGAGTTCATCGCCCAAGGTCATATAAAAAAACAGAGTTAGCACTCGCTAGACCGAGATCGGGAAGCGCCTTTTGAATATGCGTTTGGTCACCATCGGTGGTCACGTGAAGGAAGGGGCTTAGAAGCCAAAGAAGCCAAAAATGACTAACTATAACTACCAGAGAAGACAAAGAGTTGTGACTGCCAGAGAAGCCAAAGAATATTTGGATAATGACCACTGATGATGAACAGATTTAGCATAACTGTCGGAGAAGACGAAGAGTTGCGATGATGATCATGCAAAGGACTTGGCATGAGAAAGACATGTAGAAAAAAAAGAGAGAGTGTGTTTTACCAATAGATATGGATGTGGTAGAAGGAGATACAATGCATGATCTAAAGTGAATATCAGAGACGCAGTGCATAGCATGTAGAGGCAACACAGAGCATAAAAGGCAAAAGAGAATCTGAACACAAAGCAATTTTTGAGCGCAGGAGGAAAAAGAGTATAGCGTAGAAGCAGAACGATGCAGAAGCAGAATCAAGTATAAAAGTTGAAGAAGGCAGAGGAGACATGGAGCTGTAACAAACCATATTAGAGACAGAGAAAGTAAGTAAAGTTTTATAAGATTCAATTAGGGTGGTAGGGTGGTGCTAGGGAGGATTGCAGTCCTCTAAATTCTAGTTGGTGCTAGAAGATATTATGGGAGTTGGTGCTTCCATCTAGTGGGTGCTAAAGAAACCTACGATTTGGTGCTTCCATCTAGTTGGTGCTAGAGAAATATGAGAGTTGGTGCTCTCTGCAAGTTGTAGCTTGCTATCAGAGGTTGTAGCCTCATATTTGAGTTGGAGCTCAAAGACTGTGATGTACATGAAAGTTGGAGCTTGATTGACATTCTAAGAAGAAGAGGTTTTCACACTTTATGGGTTTCCTCATGAAAATAAGTGTCTCTGTGTATTCTGTGTGATTGATAATTGTATATCTATGCATGTTAAGTTATCAACAACACATTAAATAATAATATAGAAATATTTAGAAAATAACAGGAAAATTTTCAAGCTTATATACATAACTGATTCACCCCCCCCCCGTCTCAGTTATATTTCCAACAATTGGTATCAGAGCCGATGCCTTTGATCAAAGGTAGATCCTTAAGATTGAACATGACTAGTCATGATGGAAGTTCAACTAATAGGCCCCCTCTATTTGATGGAACAAACTTTACCTTCTGGAAAATAAGGATGAGAACACATTTAATGTCTTTGGGTGTTGATGTTTGGGATATCATTGAAACGAGATATGTGAAGCATGTAGTCTTGGCCTAAAAATATGATAAGCTGGAGTTTAGATTTAAAGCAAAAGCAATGAATGACATCCTCAGTGGACTTGTTGAAGCCGAGTTTGTCAAGGTCATGCACTATGATTCAACAAAACTTATGTGGGACAAGATGATAAGTAGTTATGAAGGTAATGAAAAGGTGAAAGATGCAAAACTTCAGACTCATAGACCAAAATTTGAGCAGCTAAAGATGGATGAAGACGAAACTATCAGTAAGTACTTCTTACGCACAGTAGAACTTGTCAACACTATGAAAGGCCTAGGTGAATAGATAGTTGAATCGTTTGTAGTCCAGAAAATATTAAGATCTCTTCCTAATAGATTTAACTCAAAGGTCTCGGCTATAGAGGAAATAACTGATCTCAAAACGTTGACACTAGATCAACTTCTTGGAACCCTAACTGCTTATGAAATGAGAATCACCAAAGGTAAATCCACTACAAGAGAGGCATGTTTTAAGGTAGATAAAAACACAGACTCCGATATAGATGAGATTGAAGTAAATTTTGTGAGAAGACTGAAGAAAGGATCAGGCAAATACAAAGGTAAACTACCCTTCAAATGTTTCAACTATGGTAAGACAGGTCATTTTGAAACTAAGTGTCCTCACAAAAGAAAGGATCAGACATATGACGATGAAGAGAAGAAGAAACACAAGGAGGTCTATAAAGAGAATAATTTTAAGAACAAAATCCTTTGTGTAAACAATGATAATGATCCCTCAGATGATGAAAGCGGTGACTCTTCTGTTGAAGATAAACTAAATGGTATCATGCTAATAGCTTTAGAAGATATAAACACTGAAGATATAGGAAGTGAGTTCATTGATTGTGAAGCAGTAGTAGATCTTGAAGGAGAACTTGTCAGTGCCATGGAAGAGATTGATAGACTCAGAGAAAAGAAAAGAAAAGAAAAACAATTACTGCTCAGGTATGAGAAAACATGCAAGGAACCATCTGAAGAAATTGATATGTTGAAGGTTAAGTTAAAAGAATCTAAGAAGATTGAAGACATTCTTAAACAACAATTGAAGGAAGTCAAAAGAAAAGGTGAAAAATTGGAAGCTGAAGTAGTGACTATCAGAAAAGATCTAGACAAATTTCAAGCCTTATACCATCAAAATCTGACAAGTATTAAAGCCTTAGAAGGATTAGCTTCCATTCTGAATTAGCAAATGAATTCAAAGTTGAAAACTGGTTTGGGTTATGAAGAGGGATCAAGTAGTGGTCATCCAAGCAACAAAGAATCCATAAAGTTTGTCAAATCTACAACCATTGACCACAACAAACCTGTAGAAAAAAAGGAATAGAATCAACCGCCAAGGAGGAGTGAAGGAAAAGCTACCAGAACTGAATCTGTAGAACAAAGAAATAATGCACCCTCTGCTCAAGGAAATCATTAGCATGGAAGAAATTGACCTGCTCAAAGAAGACAACCATTTTCTAGGTACAAATATATTTTCTATGGATATTGTTTTTACTGCTCTAACTTTGGCCACAAAGCTGTAAATTGTTCCTTAAGATTTAGACATGAGCAATCAAGACAACCAAGGAATAAATACCTGCCACAATAAAGAATGAGATAGCCAAGTAACAAACAACCACAGACTGCAAATCATGTAATGGCTGGGAAAAAGACGCATATTAAGCATAACAAACGTTATGATCCTTTATTCAATGAACCAGAATGTTACATATGCCATAATTATGGACATAAAGCTGCAGACTACCGCTTAAATAACTATAAGTCAGATTCAAATCACAAATATGAAAACGTCAAGGTTTGGAAGAAGAATGAAGATAGCAAGTGTGGATTAGTGTTGTCAGCTCAAAGACAAAAAGACCCCTGGTATATTGACAACGGATGCTCCAGTCATATGACAGGTGACAAAAGTAAGTTCCTATCACTCAAAGAAAATAAATCAGGGAGTGTGATTTTTGGAAATGATGCTCCAGGAAACATCAGAGGTAAAGGTATAGTAAGATTAAGTAATGGAAGAAGCAAAGCTCAAGATGTATTATTTTTTGATGGTTTAAAGAATAATATTCTTAGTGTTAGTCAGATATGTGACAGAGGATGTGAAGTCACTTTCACTCCCAAGAATTGTAAAATAAAGACAGTAAACACAGGAGAGTTGATTGCAAAAGGGTTAGAACCGAAAACAATGTATATGTTCTAAAGGAAGATAAGGAGAAATGTCATTTAAGAAAATTTGATGAAAGTTGGTTATGGAACAAAAGGCTTGGACACCTGAATTTTGATCATATTCTCAAACTAAATAATGAAGGTGTTGTGAAATACCTTCCAAGAATATCTAAGCCTAATAACTCTGTATGCGAATCTCGTCAAATGGGGAAGTTGACTCGTGCTCAATTCAAATAAAAGAGTTTCACATATTCAGAGAAACCACTTCAAATTGTTCATATGGATCTATGTGGGCCATCGTGAAAGGAAGGTATTGGAGGAGAATGTTACTTTATTCTAGTCATTGATGACTTCTCTAGACTTACGTGGGTTACCTTTCTGAGAGAAAAATCCGATTTGTTTGAGAAGTTAAAAAAGTTTAAGGCATTAGCTGAGAATTAGACAAGAAGGAAGCTAAAGGAAATTCACTCAGACAGGGGAGGAGAGTTTCTATCAGGAGAGTTCAAATAATTCTATGAGAGACATGGAATTAAAAGAGAATATACTATTCCAGGTACTCCTCAACAAAATGGAGTTGTAGAACACCAAAATAGATCATCTCAACAAATGACAAGGGCTATGATGAGTGAAAGGGACATTTCACAAAGCTTCTAGGTGGAGGTTGTCCACACAGCTATTCATATTCTAAACAAAGCACATCTAAGGCCGAACAATGATAAAATCCCATATGAGTTGTGGCTTGGTCGACCTGCATCAATCAATCACTTCAAAGTATTTGGAAGTAAATGCTACATCAAGAATAATGATGATCATCTGGGAAAAATTGATAGTAGAGCTGATGAAGGTATCTTCTTAGGATATGCCATGAACAATAAAGGATATAGATGCTTTAACAAAATAATGCATAAATTAGTAGACTGTATTGATGTTCGAATTGATGAAGAAGCTCCTGTAAAAGATCAACATAGAATAAGCACTAAGCCAGATGAAAAATATGAAGAGAATAATGAAAATGAAGAACAACAAATCTCAGAGTCACAAGAAGATGATGAATCAGGTGGACAAGAGACACCCAGACAAGAAGAGTCAGGACAACAATCAACATCAAATCCTTCCTCCAGAATTACTCAAAAGAATCATCCTGAAAGTCAGATAATTGGTGAGAAAGACAAACATGTACAAACCAGGAGAACGATAATCAAAGACACTGAGCAATCACATATAGCCTTCATATCCATGGTGGAACCCAATAAATTTAATAAATCCAGTAAAGACATAATTTGGGTAAAATCAATGAATGAGGAACTGGACCAAATTGAAAATAATGACACTTGGGAACTCATTCCTAGGCCAACAAATAAAAATATAATAGGATCCAAATGGGTCTACAAAAATAAGATGAATGAGCAAGGAAATATTGTAAGAAATAAGGCTAGATTGGTCTGCAAAGGATATCCTCAAATAGAAGGACTAGACTTTGATGAAACATTTCCGCCAGTAGAAATATTAGAATCTATTAGAATATTTCTTGCCTATGCTTGTCATAAATAGTTTAAAGTATATCAAATGGATGTCAATTCAACTTTTCTAAATGGAGATCTAAAAGAAGAAGTCTATATGGAACAACCATAGGGTTTCCAACTATCAAATAAACCTAACTTTGTTTGCAAGCTGAAGAAATCCTAATATGGGTTGAAACAAGCTCCTCGTGCCTAGTATTGTAGACTAGATAAGTATCTTCAAGACAAAGGGTTCAAAAGAAGAACAATGACATAATTCTATATATCAAAATAGAGGGTAATGATTTGCTCATTGTGTTGGTCTATGTAGATGACATCATATTCAATAGCAATAATACTTCATTGGTACAATGGTTTTTTTTTGCAATGCACTCTGAATTTGAAATGTCTATGATAGGGGAACTTTCATTTTTTCTTGGTCTGCAAATTAATCAGAGGTCTGAAGGAATATTTCTTTCTCAGGAGAAATATCTAAGAGAAATGTTGAAAATGTTTCAAATGGAAGATTCTACACCTATGAGCACACCTATAGTCACTGGATGCAAGTTAAGCAAGGATGATGACTCACCTGATGTTGATCAGAGTTCCTATAGGTCTATGATAGGCAGCCTATTGTACATCACAACATCCCATCCAGACATAATGCATGCTATTGGAATGGTAGGAAGGTATCGGGATGCACCTAAACAAAGTCATTTGTTAGATGTCAAAAGAATATTAAGATACTTGAAAGGAACAATGAACTATGGCCTATGGTATCCTAGGAATCAAAATTTTCAACTATCAGTCTATTCAGATGTTGATTGGGATAATTGCGTCGATGAAAGGAAAAGCATGAGTGGAGGTGCATTCTTCTTAGGAGATTCTCTTGTGGCATGGTTGAGCAAGAAGCAAGGTTCCATTTCCTTATCAACTACAGAAGCTGAATACATTGCAGCTACCACTTGTTGTACCCAAGTGTTATGGATGATTCAGACACTTGCAGACTTGGAGGTAAAGTATAATGCACCCATCCCAATTCATTGTGATAACACTAGTGTCATTAGTGTGTCAAAGAATCATGTATTTCACTCCCATACCAAGAATATACCCATCATGTATCACTTCTTGAGGGAACATGTAACCAAAATTGTTGTTTCTTAGCATTATATTCCATCCAAAGATTAGATTGTTGATATCTTCACTAAACCACTTGTAAAAGCTCAATTTGAGTATCTATGCCAGAAGTTGGGAGTGACCCTGTTATCAAGTTAAATAATCTATCTGATTAGGGGGAGAGTGCTCCTAGTATATCTGATCAGGGGGAGCATAGAGCCACTCTCTGTTTTCTTTGACATTGATGTCAAAGGGGGAGAAAAAGGTGTTTTTTGTATGATACAGTTGGAGGTCTAAGAAGAATAGTGCAACCTTTCAAGGTTGCCATCAATGCCAAAGGGGGAGATTGTTGGCATGTTTATAAGAAGAATGTGCTTGTCATTGATGGAAATAACATCATCGAACCAAACCTCGAGAGCATAGAGGATGAGAAATATCAGAAGAGATAGCGGTTTCCAGAAGTGCAGACGAGGTCTAAGAGATGAACTCGCAGGACGAGCAAAGGTCGAGACCCGTGAACACTTAGAAAACCTTCTAAGTCAGAGAGATAAAAAGCTCAGGAGGAAGAGCGACAGTGGTCGTTGGATCACCGATCCAGAGGACCAACAACCATCAAATTGAATTAATGGAAGGATAGGATAAGCGGGGAAAAACAATTGAGAATTCGATCATCCAAATTTTCGTCAGCCATCGGATTGATTTAAGTGGAAGGACATGATAAGCAAGGGCTGAGATATGAGATCTCGATAAACCAAATTTCCATCAGTCGTCGGATCGAAATAAATGGAAGGATAGGATAAGCAAAGATGGAGAGTCATTGGCTTTAATCTAAGGCAAAGCTGCATCATATACAGATCGAGTCGTTGATCTAAGATGTTGATCAACGAACAACATTCATTTCGGGTCTAAATATGTGAGGAGGTTACGCTTCAGATAAATCACTTCGAGGGTTTTAGTTTGAGATTTGAAATCCCCGAAGCCCGGAGAGCCGAAGAAAATCTCGATCGTCTGATCATCTGAAATAGATCTCAGCCATTAGATCATCTGAAGTAAATATCAAGCATGGGATCATCTGAAGTGGATCTTTTCCATCTAATATAGAGCATCAGTTTGAGATTTGAAATACTCGAAGCCCAAAGACCCGGAGAGCCAAAATAAATCCTCGACCATCAGATCATCCGAAGTAAATTTCAGCCGTCAGATCATTCTAAAGTGGAAGGATAGGATAAGTTAGAAGAAGGTTGCGCTAATCTCAGCGACCGAGAATCGAGCACTCAGATCTATGGTTGACAAGGCATATCAGAGCCCCTCCAACCTTTCTGCCTTTAATTGTGGGGGGGGGATCCGATTTGATGGTATTTTCCATGTGGGACCCTCATACGTGTCACTTTCCTGTTAATTCAGACCCCCCTCGCTCATTACCACTTACAGCCTAACACCTCCTCTGAGTAAACCACAAAACCACTCATACATACCACCTCCGTGCTCCGACGTCACACTCCACTACACTGCCTACACGTCTTACCCATGTCAGCAGACCACCTCAGCAAGGACATGTGGCAGAACCACATCAACAAGGAAATGTGGCAGACTACCTCAGCAAGGACACGTGGCAGTAATCTACATACTTCAAGGTGAAGTAAATTTTGAGACTTGAGATTTTAGAAGTCCAGAGACCCAAAGGAGATATCGACCATTGATCAAGAAAGGGGCCACAAAAATATTGATCTGGTTGAAAAGAAAAATTCCCGAAGCAGAGAAAAGTTGTCGATTGAGAAGGACATGTGTCCACAGATCATTGACTCCAGAAGATTGGTGTATAGAAGAAAGCAGGGTTTGATATTTAAAAATACCAAAGCCTGGATCACGAAGTAAATCACAATCGTTGATTTAGGGAGGTTAGATCTGATCCATAGAACTTGAAGGGACAGATATGAACCATCAGATTCAGGAGCATCATCAAGATCATGAGATCGACGGTCCTATCACATTGCGTGGATTGAAGGTGCGTGAACTTTAAAAAGTTGAAGGCGGTCCACAATCGAAACCATGATTTTGGAGAAAGGACACGTGGAGACTCGAGGTAAATGCGGGGTGAAAAGTAGTTTGATTCAAACCACCTTTGGACGCGCTCGCAATCGCATGGTCACATGAGTTCGTCACCAAAGGTCATATCGAAAAATGGAGCTAGCGCTCACTAGAATGAGATCGGGAAGTGTCTTTTGAATAGGCGTTTGGTCACCGCTGGTGGTCATGTGAAGGAAGGGGCTTAGAAGCCAAAGAAGCCAACAACGACTGACTGTAACTACCAGAGAAGACGAAGAGTTACGAATACCAAAGAAGCCAAAGAATATTTGAATAACGGCCACCGATGATGAACAGATTCATCATAACCTCCAGAGAAGACGAAGAGTTGTGATGATGATCATGCAGAGGACTTGGCGTGAGAGAGACATGCAGAACAAAGAAGAGAGTGTGTTTTCTTGATAGCTACGAATGTGGTAGAAGGAGATAAAATGCATGATCTAAAGTGAAGATCATAGACGCAAAACATAGCATGTAGAGGCAACATAGAACATAAAAGGAAAAAGAGAAGCTGAACACGAAGAGGTTTTTGAGTGCAAGAGGAAAAAGAGCAGAGCATAGAAGCATAACGATGCAGAAGCAGAACAGAGTATAAAAGATGAAGAAGGTAGAGGAGACATGGAGCTGTAACAGACCATATCAGAGACAGAGCAAGTAAGTAAAGTTTTGTAAGATTCAATCAGGGTGGTAGGGTGGTGCTATGGAGGATTGCAGTCCTCTAAATTCTAGTTGGTGCTAGAAGATATTCTGGGAATTGGTGCGTCCATCTAGTGGGTGCTAGAGAAACCTAGGAGTTGGTGCTAGAGAAATCTGAGAGTTGGTGCTCTCTGCAAGTTGTAGCTTGCTATCAGAGCTTGTAGCCTCATATTTGAGTTGGAGCTCAAAGACTATGATGTACATGAAATTTGGAGCTTGATTGAGATCCTAAGATGAAGAGGTTTTCACCCTTTATGGGTTTCCTCAGGAAAATCAGTGTCTCTGTGTAGTTGATAATTGTATATCTATGCATGTTAAGTTATCATCAACACATTAAATAATAATCTAGAAAGAATAAAAAAATAACAGGAAAAGTTTCAATCTTATATACATAACTGATTCACTCCCCCCTCTCAGTTATATTTCCAACACACTGTAATGCATGCGAAGAGGGTCTTTGAATTTTTTTTATGAACTTTATACTCATTTTTCTCAAAATTCTACAAGGAAATCGATGGTGCACTTTGTTTATGAGTTTGAGCAATATGTAAAAAGGCCATTGTAAAAATAAAAACATTTAAGCATTAATAAAGATGTCTGTATTGGAAGCAGAGCCAGAGACATAGCTCAAATTGGGTGAAATCCGTTATCAAACTTGTGTATGTGATATCATTATTCATTATTGTTGTTCTATTTTTTTCACTCAGTTAATTGCAAGTTGTTTATCATTAATGTGTATTTGGATAGATAAGTTAATTCACATGTATATTGCAAATAATCAAGTGATCATTATTATTTTGAGTATCAAGTAGATGTCTATATGTATTAAAGACTAATTAGCATCTAAGTATTTTTTAGATCAAGTTGGTATCAAAGAAAGGTTTGACAAGTGGTTGCAAGTGAATGCTTACAAGGTCCAAATCCAAGCGAGGAGAAGGAAAACTTGCAAGTTATAATCCAAATATTGGTTCAAGAATCTTTAATCGAAAAAGAGAGATGACTTCTCTAAGAAAATTAGGTCCTTATGACTCTGAAGATGATTTCTTCGAGGCTTTTAATTTAATGAACGCCACGGTAGAATAAATGTACAAGGGTCGAAAGAAGGCCAAGGGAGAAGATACATTAGAGAAATTTGAACTAGTTAAATATGAAGGAGGAGGTGAAGGAGGTGGACCTTTCGAACCACCCTCACCATCTTTATCATCCACAAGTGAACATTCTTGACATAAGAAGAAATCTGCTACAAAGACTTCAAATGATCATAATTTTCCTTTATTAAAATTGGATGTTAAGTTTTAATTGCCAATTTATGATGGAGAATTGAATGCCAAAAAGGTGGACAATTGGATCAAGCAGATAAAGGTAAATTGCAGGGTGCAAAAGATCATGTATGACACTACAAAGATACAATTGGCTACTCTTCGTCTGGGTGGTACATCCTTAATATGGTGGGAGAGTAGGACACAAGTTGATCTTGTTCAAAAGGGTAAAGTAATATATTCTTGGGATGAATTTACTAAGTCCATAAGAAAACAATTTTATCCACTAGCTTATACACAAATGACAATTATAGAATGGAAACATCTAAGGAAAGGTAAATGCCAAAATAGTCAAGCATATATGCAAGAATTTAAAAATAAATATTTATCTTTAGGAATTATGTTATATAATCGCGACACTCTTCTAAAGTATATAGGTGGAATGCACTCATATCTTCAACACACTATTCTAATGTTCAATCCGATTAACATTGATGAAGTATCAGTACAAGCTATACATCTAGAGGGTAGTAAGGGGAAGCATGTGATTCAATATAAGAAGCCAAACAAGTTTGAAAAGAAACCGAAAGTAAAATGGAAGAGTAAGAAGTCAGCTACAATAAAGCAAGTTGAAGAAAAACCTACATGTTCTCATTGTAAAAGAAAGGGGCATGAGGAAGCATGGTGTTGGAAGCTGCATCTAGAATTATGACCAAAAAAGTTCCAGGATACGGGGAAGTAGAAGATTGTTTCATAAACTCAACATGATCTGTGATCAGATTCACTAAGATCGTGGCAATAGGAAGGAAAGGAATATCTACTACTAATTATTCAATTAAATCTCCCAAATTGGAAATTGTTTCTGATCAAAAGAAAAGAAGTGAGCTTTTTCATGTCACGGTTATAGTCAAGTAGATACTTTGTTTGACAATGGATATGAAGTTAATTTAATATCTGAATCAATTTTTAAGAAGTTGGTTTTGAATATGACACCTCATAAAAAGTCATATCCATTAGGTTGGGTGGGTGGAGAGGCTAAGTTGCAAGTAACAAAGCAATGTAAGATCAGATTTGCAATTACAACTAAGTTCTTTGATGAGGTTGAGCTAGATGTTGTGCCTCTTTATATTTGTGGCATTGTCTTGGGTAGTCCATATCTATTTGATAGGAAAGATATATTATACCATGAAGAGAATAAATATCATATTTTCAAGGATGGGATTGAATTTATTGTCAAAGCTCATCTAATCAAAACCAATGTTTCTTTAGTGAGTACAGGGCAAATGAAGAGACTTGTGAGTGCAAGAAAATATTTTTTTCTCATGATAGTGAAACAAAAGGAAGAAGATATATCCGATGCTTTATCAGGTTGTGATCCATATCATAAGCAGGAGTTGGTTAAAATCATATCCAATTATGATGATTTATTTCAGGAACCTACAAGGTTTCCTCCTAAGAGGGAGGTTGAACATGAAATTTGTTTGCAGCAAGATGCTCCTCTTTCTAACCTTGGTATGTATAGATCATTAGTACTAGAGAATTCATAGATCAAGAATAAATTTTAGGAATTGCTTGATAAAGGAATCATAATGCCAAGTTCCTCTCTATGTGGATCTCCTATTGTATTAGTTTTGAAGAAAGATAACACATGGAGGATTGTATTGACTTTCGAGTGTTGAACAAGATTACAGTAAATAACCATTATCCTCTTCCCAGAATTGATGATTTATTGGATCAGTTAAATAATGTTGTCTACTTCACTAAGCTAGACTTGAGAAGTGGTTTCCATCAGATCAAAATTGCAGAAGGTAATATATGGAAAATTACTTTCAAGACAAAGAAAAGCTTGTTCGAATGGTTAGTTATGCCATTTGGTTTATGTAATGCACCTGAGACATTTATGGGGGTAATGAATGATGTGTTCAAGCCTTACATAGATGTTTTTTTCATCATCTACTTAGATGGTATATTTATCTTTAGTCGAATATGGGAATATCACATAATGCATGTCAAGACAGTGTTTGAACTCTTGAAGAAGGAGAAGTTGTATATCAAGATGTCTAAATGTGAATTTGGAAAAAATTCTCTGGTATATTTGGGTTTACATTGTAGGGAATGGTCAACTAAAGATAGATCCTGCAAAAGTAGAAGTTATTGTGAAATGGCCCAAGCCAACCAATGCCATAGAAGTCAGGAGCTTCTTGGGAGAAGTACAATACTAGAGGAAATTCATTTCTAATTTCTCTTTCATAACATCTACTCTACATGCGTTAACAAGTGTAAAAAAAATCTTTCAATGGGGAGGCAAGCAACAAAAATTCTTCGAGACATTGAAGGAAAATATAAACACCACACCAGTTTTGGCTCTGCCAAATCTACATCAGCTATTTGAGATTTAAGCCGATGCAAGTGGATATTCCATGGGAGAAGTCTTTATGCAACGAGGTAAACCCATAGGTTATCATTATGATACTTTTACTCAGGCTGTGATTAACTATCCAACATATGATCAAGAATTGTATGCATTAGTACAAAGTGTGAAGAAATGGAAGCATTAGTTAATGGGAAATGAGACAATAATTCATACATATCATCAACCATTACAGTATTTGCAGTCACAGACTAAGCTACAACAGTCATGACATTTCAAATGAATGGGTTTCTTACAATAGTTTCATTTGGTAATCAAGTATAACAAAGGTATTCATAACAAGGTTGCAGATATGTTGTCAAGACCAAATATCAATGCATCTACAATACTAAGGTATAATCCCTTAGCTCATGAAAGTTATATTGAACAATATTCTAGGGATGATGATTTTAAAGATGTATATATGGCTTTGATTCATGGAAATAAACAGTTATATTATCATGTGCATGAAAATTTATTATATCATCTTGGAAAGCTTTGTATACATAGGGATGAAAGCGTAAATGTAATTAGAGAAGCTCATACATCTCTCATTTTTGGTCATTTTGGGGTTGGTAAGACAATAGCACAATTGTAGAGATATTGTGATTGGCCTAGAATGAATGAAACAGTTTCCAAGTATGTAAAAGGGTGTGTTATGTGTGCCACAAGTAAGCCCAACAATAGAAAGTTGGGATTATATACGCCACTTCTAGTACCTTCTCAGCCATGGGAAAGTATCTCCATGGATTTTGTAGGGAGTTTTTTGATGTCTAGGACATGTCATGATTATTTATATATCGTTGTGCATAGATTTAGTAAGATGTGTATTTTAATGCTATGCAAGAAACAAGTCAAAATTGAAGAAACAAAACAACTATTATTTTCTAATGTATGAGTTCATTTTGGGCTACCTACATCTATAATATCATATAGAGACTTGATTTTTGGGAAAGTTTTGGTATCATTTATGGGAGTTAATGGACACTAAGTTAAAGAAGAGCACAACTTTTCATCTAAAGACAGATGGACAGACAAAGGTGGTAAATATAACGATAGTACATCTACTTTGAGGATATTGCAACAAGAATCCTAATTTATGGGATGAATAGTTTCCCTGTGTACAACATGCATATAATCATCCCATGCATTCTTCTACTCAGAAAACTCCTTTTGAAGTATGTTTGGGGTACTTTCTTAAATCACCTATGTAATTTTATTTTGGAGAAGCAAGTAAAGAGGATGGACATAATGATACAGATAAATATAAAAGGTTCATTCATAGGATCCAACAGGTACATCAAGCAAAGAAAAATTGAAGAAGAGCCAAGCCAAGTACAAGGAGATGCATGACAAACATCAGGTTGATCATTAGGTTCAATTTTATGATCAAGTATGAGTACATATCAACAAAGATAGAATGAAGGGTGAAGGTAAAAATCTAAGACCAATTCTATATGGTCCATTCAAGATCTTGGAAAAGATTGGTACTAATGCCTTTTGTTTAGATCTACCAGCCTATATGCAAATGTATTTAGTGTTAAATGTTGAGAATTTGAATCTTTATGAGTCTCCTATGATTATGTATGAAGACAGAAGTATTCAGGTTCCAAAAGCTGATTATTTTTCTCCAAAGCATTTAGACGAGCTACAGGACAATGGTATTCTCGACAGAAGAATCAGGAATTCACATCGAGGTGATGTGGAATATCTTCGAGTTGGTCATAAGGGGGTAAAAACAAGTAAAGAAAAATGGATGGAGATCAAAAGGGTGATGGATCTTTACCCTCACTTAGTTGTTGAGTAATAAAAAAATTTGGTGGTCCAAAAGGATTCCAATGGGGAGGAATGATCTAGGAATGCTCACAGAGGTCCAGAAGGGTTCATAAATGCTTAAAATTTGATCATATCAAATTCTCTCGAAAACAACATCAATGCGTAACTCGATGATATCTTTCCAACAGTGAAAAAATCACCTCAAACAAAGCTTGTATGAAAAATTTATGGATGGTCAAATTTCAGGTCAAACCGGACAAAAGTCAAAGTCAAAGGGGTCAAGGTGAAACATGTCACCACTACAAGGGTGACACATGGCATGGCCATATGGCACCAACATGGACACAACATGGAAGTGCCATGTGGCACATCGTACATCTGAACTAGCAAGTGACTTGGCGATCGTATGGTACAGGTGGACTAATTATATTTTGACACATTGAAAAGATAGACCAATGAGAGGTTACCACATGGAAGCCACCCATTGGCCATTTATGGATTAGATTGGTTAAAATTTTGTTCAAATTCTGGAGGATCGAAGCCGGGTCTCCCACACAACATCCAAACAACCTTACCGTTGCACCAACACATTGATTCTTAACCAAATATGGCACCATATATATTTGAAGTTGGTGTATTGTAATTTTGGTGGGAAAAGGGTCAAGGGCCTAGCCCTCGACCCATAATATATTTGGTCATATGATATATATATAACATGAAAAATAACCGTGTCTTATGCCAAAATTTGTGGGAGGTTTTAAACATTGGATTAAAACCCGTACTATATTAATATATAGTTGTAACCACATACCATAAAATATGGCTTGGTTGATGGGGTTTGACCCCACAACCTGCCAAATAATGAGCCAATGATTTAACCATCACACCAAAGGCGCATTCCATTACAGGATTCCCCAAACAAAATATTAAATGGTTGCCCAAAGTTTTGGGTGGTGGTTTAAGCCCGAACCCTATTTAATGGGAGTGCGGGATGAGACAAGGACATACAATCATTACCGAGTACAGATAGTCTCAGGGTTCATGTTATAGGTATCAAGACCTTTGGATTTCACCGTAATGCATGCTAGTAGGTTCTTTGATGGAATTTTATGAACTGTATACTCATATTTCTTGAAATTTCGCAAGGAATTCGATGGTGCACTCTGTTTCTGAGTTTGAGAAACATGTAAAAAGGAAATTGTAAAACACAAGAATTTGAGCATTAATAAAGAGGTCTCTATTGGAAGAGGACCCAAAGACATAGCCCAAATTGGGTGATCTTCATTATCAAACTTGTGTATGCGATACCATTACTTTTGTTCTTTTTTTTTTCGCTTAGTTAATTGCAAGTTGTTTATCATTAAAGTGTATTTGGATAAACAAGTTAATTCACATGTATATTGCAAACGGTCAAGTGATCATTATTATTTCGAGTCTCAAGTAGATTTCTATATGTATTAAAGACTAATTAGTATCTAAGTATTTTTCGGATCACTTTCTCTCACCCACTCTCCCCGCTTGCTCTCTTTTCCTCTATATACCCCCCTTGCCTCTCTCCTCCCCCCTATCTCTCTCTCTCTACCCTCCCATATCCATATCTCTCTCCCTCACTCTCTCGCACTCTCTTTTTCTTCCTCTCCCCCCCTCACACTCTCTTTCTTCCTCTCTTTCCACCCCCCTCTCTATCTTGGTCTCCCCCCCTCTCACATTGTATTTCTTCCTCTCTCTCCACCTCCCCTCTTTGTATTCCTATATTTGAATCTTAAACTCTCATACAATATCTCTCTACCCTCCCCTTATGTATTCTTCTCTCCCCCTCTCAGAATCGCACACACTATAGCAAGTTTGGTACATCGCAAGGAAATAAATGGCCTTGGCCTAGACATGTCAAGACCTAGACCTAGACCTAGACCTAGACACAACAAGACGTAGACATGTAAAGGCATGGAAATACCTATACCTAGAGCATATACCATATACCATGACCTAGACCATGACCTAGACCTAGACCATGAACTAGACCCTAACATAGACCTAGATCTAGACCTATATCATGACCTAGTAGACTTATACCATGACCATCAACATGACCATGACCTAGACCATGACCTATATCTTGACCTAGACCATGACCTAGACCCCCCTAACTCCATTTAAGCATATAAATAACCTATACTTGACCCTTAACTCCCTCCACACTTGAGCCCTAAGTGCACTATACATATACCTCTTATTAAAGGCCCCACAACCCTTGCACCCGCATTTTGGTGCTCTAACCATTGCTCTATTCTTTAAAACACTTTCAATCCTAAGCTCTTAGGTTGGGCACTCATCCTTTCCCAACAGTAACATGTGAAAGTTCATAGAATGTGCACACATTATAGGAACACATGTGCATTCCTACTAGGAATTTTTATGTTACAAACACACTCCTCAACCTATTCCATCTCAAAGGGACGAGATGACATGGAAAGTCAAGGAAAGGAAAGGTATGACATGGCATGACATGGAAATTCAAGGCAAGGAAAGGCACAAAAAATCAAGGTGCATGCCAACAATGTTAAAAATGAAAAACGGTAGGGATGAGACTTGAAGCGTGGGCCGAAAAGTTTTGTTCCTAAAATCAAAATTAAAATAATTTGAAGTCCGATGAGTGGGTGACAAAAGGAATTAAAAGAAAATAGGGAAGAGTATAGAGAAGAAAACGACAGAGCAGAGAGGAGATAAGAGTGTTAGTTCTCTGGTCTGGAATAAAGAGAGGAGAAAGACAATCGAGTAGAGATGAGTATAGAGTGTTGGTTCGCTAGGTGGTGGAGGTAGGTAGGTATCATAATTTGTTTTATTTCTTGATAAACTGTTTTACCAGAAATGTGAGTGGGTTATGTTTTATTGTTTCATTTTTAGACATTAAATAAATACAAATGTCTTCTAAAGGCGACGTGGGGATCACAACGAATAAAGAATATGTGCAATAGAGAAATTTATCCTTGCCTTCAAGGTGAGTGTTAAGTTTTTCTTCTTATTCCAATGGAGTACTTATACGAGTACTCATATGAACATGACCATGACCTGGACCATGACTTATACCCCCCTAGCTCCATCTGAGCCTAGTCATAACCTATACTCTACCCTTAACCCCCTCCACACCTAAGCCCTAAGTGTAGTATGCTTATACCTCTTGTTTAATAATGATATTTTATGGATATGATCGTTCACATATTGTTTAATAATGATTTCACATGGTTTAATGATGATTATGGTACATTGATTCTACTTTTTAATGTTAATATAAGCATAATATTTTTGTGGATTCAATATTCTTTATATGGAATATTTATCCTTCTTTTAATGTTTTTCTTAATTCGTTTTTAAATTATTTTATCTTTCAAATTTCTTACATTTTTGGTGACTTGATTTGATTTCATTATTAGGTTTTCTCATGTCTCTCTGAGATTTCACATTGTTTGATTTTATATTATCAAAAATCTATGATTGAGATTTGTTCTTATGAGATTGGCATAGATTATGTATTACTAGAACACTTATTTATTTGCACGTTCTTCAATATTAGATTGTTTTCATTAGCCATTTATAGCCTGGTAACATTTGTAAAAGGTTAAATTTACTTGATTTTGTATTGTTTACAATCAGTGTTCGACGTGCCCTAAATCACGTGTGGCATAACACTTACCTATATGTACTCTCACACACTCTCTCTCTACCCACCTCCTCCCTCCCTCCCACTATCTCTCCTCTCTCTCTCCTACATCTACCATCTCTCTCCCACCTCTCTCTCTCTCTACCCCCCCTCTTGGTCTTCCTCTCCCACCCTCTCACACTCTCAAACAATCCATCTCTACCCCCTTCTCTATTCACCTCTTGCATCTAACCCTCACTCTCTTGCTCCCTATATCCCCCTTCCTATCTCTCCCCCACTCTCACCACCTTACTCTCATTTCTTATATCTAACGCCAAT
>ML793168.1:385955-422687 GCA_009831015.1 Picea engelmannii
CTCTTTCTTCCTCTCTCTCCACCCCCCACTCTACATCACAAGGAAAGAAACGACCTTGGCCTAGACATGTCAAGACCTAGACCTATACCTAGACATAGAAATACCTAGACATCGCAAGAGCTAGACCATGACCTAAACCATGGCCTAGACCTATACGATGACCATGACATAGACCATGACATAGACCTAGAGCTAAACCTATACCATGACCTAGATGACGACATAGAGAAAGAGCTAGAATTAGACCATGACCTATACCTATACCATGACCATGACCTAGACCGTGACCTAGAGCTTGACCTAGACCATGAACTAGACCATGACCTAGAGCTTGACCTAGACCATCACCTAGACCATCACCTAGACCCCCCTATCTCCATCTAAGCCCATACATAACCTATAGTCAACCCTTAACCCCTCCACACTCAAGCCGTAAGTGAATTGTGCATATACCTCTTGTTAAAGGCCCCATAACCCTTGCACCCACATCTTGGTGCTCTAACCATTGCTCTATGATTAAAAATAATTTCAATCCTAAGCCCTTAGGTCCTAGCTGTCCCCAAACCCCTATAAATATTTATTCATAAAGATGTTTGTTCTATAATAAATGCTATATATGTTGCATTAAGAGTGCACACTTGCTCTTATAACTTGAAATCCTTGAGGTTGTGCGCTCATCCATTCCTAGCAAGAACGCACACGTGCTTTAGTGCACACGCATTATAGGAATGTGTGCACATTCCTACTAGGCAATTTTATGTGCCAAGTACACTCTTCTACCTCATCTATCTCAAAAACTTGAACAAGCCCAACATTTGCATGAAAAAATAGCAGGAACATACATGTTTTTGTTATTTTTGTCTTGTTGTTTAATTCATAGACAATTTTATGTTATTGCAAGATAATTGTGGGAAGAATTGGAAGACAAATTTATCCAAGTGGAATTGGAATTTTTGGTTGTGTCTTATTGTGTAATAGCAATAATTGTTTTTCTAATTGGAATTGTTAGTTGTGTCTTCTTGTGTAATACCAAGACAAATTTGTCCAATTGTAATTGGAATTGTTAGTTGTGTCTTCTTGTGTAATACCAAGAAAAATTTGTCCAATTGGAATTGGAATCGTTAGTTGTGTCTTCTTTTGTAATACGAAGACAAATTTATCCACTTGGAATTGGAATTGTTGGTTGTTCCTTCTTGTGTAATGCTAATACAAATTTGTGGTGGGGTGCTTAGAATCCAATTTTTCTCTTTAAACATGGGGAACCTAAGGAATTGAGAAATATCAAGGAAAGAGAAACCCATCGAAAAGATAGAAGAAGAAAGAGAAAATGCAAAGTTACATATGTAAAAGCATAGGCTTTCAGAAGACGACAATCTAATTTCTAGCGGAATATCTGTCGTTGTTGTCTCTACTCCATCACCACAAGAAAAACACAAGGGTTTAGTAGAGACCAATATAATCAATATCTCATCAAGACAACTTATTGTATATGACCAGATGATGGAGGATTTTCTTGGAGCTGATTATACAATGGATGAAATTAGAGAGGAAACTAGTGGACAACATTATGGTAAAGAAGTTCATGTGGTGCAACCTCTTGTTCGACATTCTAGAAACTAGTCATAGGCATATCCACTCTCCTCCTAGAATCAATCCACCAATGATTGAATGGGAAATAACTGCAATGTTGTTAACTCCGCAACAAGGAGGTCAAGAGTTCCATAATAGGTGCTATTGGGAAATTCCCCATAAACTGGGTCTAAGGAATAATCAGAGTGATAACTCCCTTAAAAGACTGATCTACCTCTAATGCACCCCAAAACCATATAGACTAAGTGATAATAGAAAGAGGGAAGAGAGGGTTGATGAGTGCACCTTCAATCCTCATGATTGGTGTAGACCTCTTCCGCTTTTTGATGCCTCCTAGATCACATATCTCCTCCCAAAGATGACATGCAAGGGGTTAAGAATACAATGAAAAAACATATACAATCTCTAATGATCACTTTAAAATACTAAATATATATATAAATGATAAAATTAACAAGAACATATAAAAATAGGGATTTGGGACAAAGATAATATCTTTTATTCAAATTCAAGATAAAAAGGTTACAACCTTTGTTGGCGACCGCTCTACGAACCAAGTCCGGGCTCCTCTGTCGTGGCTCCAAGTGCATCAATCCCACGTTAGATTCTCACAACCAACATACCATCAAGGGAAGGAGGAAGGGTTGCATAGGGATAATGGATGGAGGGGAAAGCTAAGGCTAAGACTTAGAGCAAGATGCAAATCTTGGGCAATGAAAGGGAAGGGATTTTGGAAGATTTTTCTTATTCCCTTATTGATATCTCTAAATGACTCCCCAAGACCTCTTTTTTTTTTATGAGAAAAAGGTTTTTATTCGGTTTGGGGATGGGATACAAGGGGTAAAATGGTTAGGAAACCCTCCATAGCCTGTAAACTCTGTCAAATTCCACGCAATTTTATATTTTTTGCAACTTTTGGAGGTAAACGCAAGCTAGCTAGAATGCATCATGCCTATGTATGTGGGCTAACTAGCATGCAACACGCATGTGTACGCATGATATTAGTGCAAAAGGGCATGTACACTATCGAAAAAATGGTTTTTTAGAAGGAAGCCTCAACAATATTTTTGGAAAAGTATGCAAATGAATGCGCCAATGTCTTGGATGCATAGATGTGGAATTTTAGTACTATAACATATGCCCCCTAATGTGTGAGGTCAGAAGAGATATTTATGGCCGAAATAGATTACAATATCTTTACACAGTGGGAAGGCCCGAGACGAGTGTTCGTGAGCATGTCATCTGCAAAATAATGATACTATCTCTGAGGTGGGCATACCCATGCTTGGTATAAAATAAAGATGGCTTCCAATCAAGTATAGTACTGCAGATCCATGTCACATATATAGTAATCATGACTATGAGACAAATATGAATGTCTATGTAAAGTGTATCCACGAACAATACACAATGGATCTACAAGTACAATATGATATGTATCTTCAGGAAGTATCAACGCCTGTAGTTGGATATGATAACTTCATAGCTCAAGAAACAACTTCAATATCTTCAAAACTCAGGTAGGAGTAAAATAGGAGTGTAAGGATCACTACTCTGAGGTATCCAACATGTCATCGAGGAAAGACTGGAGGACCTCGATCATCAGGCACAAAACTTCATTGATTTCGAATACGATCTTGACTGGAATATTGGGATGGTCGACTCATGAAATTCAAGAGATCAACTGCAGAATGTCTGAATCAGGTTGGATAAAACTTCCCTTGGACAAAAGCATGAAAAAATGATGAGACTCAGGAATCATATTATTGACATAAGTCTGTGATACAAGAGGCACCACAAACTCTTCATATGTTTGGAAGAGTAACCAAACAGAAGAGGACAGTACTCTATGTAACGAGAAAAACTTACTAAGGTCATGCTAGATCCCAATGACTGGAGAACAAACAGAAGGATGTTCTTTGTCCAAGGGTGACTATCTTGCTACCAATAAAAAAGAATGTATATCCCATCCCCTCTCTTTAGAATATTTTATTCTTTTGTCTTTTTCAAATTTTTAACGAGCTTGAAAAAGAATAAAAGAATGCTACATTACAAAGGAGGAACGAGTGTCATGGGTGTTATCAATGAGAATCACCCTCATACTGCAAGAGGATAATCCTAGTACCTATCAAGATGTTTGTGGAGGTAAGTTTATGAATGGAGGTCAAATGGACAAAGCTCAGTACGAGAATGTTTTAACACAGAAAATTGACAAGCAATGCATAGGGAAATGAGGTCCTCATTAACTTCAGTGAGTGGTTTTAGTTTAAGGGTGAGCAGAAGGAAGACTTAGTGAGAAAGGTGGACAAGTCTGCCATGAGCATTCGGCCTTCAAGCAACTTGGTGAAGAAAAACTCAGACACAAGAGCAATCTTGAACTTAAGTTTATGGCATTGGAATATATCACAGAAACATAGTAATCAAACCTCCATTACTATGCAACTACAACAACTCGTCTGGATGCTCCATGCACGATCATTTCAACATAAGAAGAAACAAGATAACAAATAAAATACTAAAACGGGTCACACGAGTATTATAATAAAACCTACATTACAATACAACTACAACCCTCGTCTGGATCCTCCATGGATGAGTGTTTTATCACAGATTAAACAATATGATGAAAGAAACTAACTTCTATTAATGCGAAAGTCTCAGGTGTCATACAAAACCAAAGAACAACTCTGTTATCAAAATATTACAAAATAGGGAGCTCTAATCAACTGGTTGACGACCATAACAAAATCTTGAACTAATCTATTTATACTCAGATCAGTCCACAACTGGCAGGAGTGTGATCTGGCCATCCCATTCAAAGGTTTTCATTTATGCAGCCTTCTATCAGACTGCACATGTTTCCTCCTATTAGACGCAAAATTGGCTCAGTATGGGCCTACAAGAAAAAACCGTCCATTGATGTACCTTGGGCTGACAAATTTGTCTCCTTAGCCATAATTTCCATGCTTTCTATTTATGGAATGAGATGAGGTTTCAGCTACCAATCCCTGCTCATTAACTGAATCCTTCTTGGGATTGGAGCATGACTAGATGACTATCTGGCTACCACCTATCATTGTTGGATAAGGCATCATATGCGCACATGATTTTAGTCCGTCGAAAGAGGTTTGGACCCACACCGCTTTCGGGCCTGAAATGCACCCTCTTCTCCCACGTAGCCTCCCCGAAATACCGTGGTTTGGATTTTGTCCCACCTCTATATTTTAACGTCTGTGCAGCTTGTAGCACCGAAATTATTGGAGGTCGTTGATCTGATCGCAATCTGTGATCTGGGCGCGCCGACTATTTTAGCGGCCCCCGCCAAAGATTTATCCTCCTGCCAACTATGGGATCCCTCCAACTGTGCTTGGAGATAGTGCTACATTGAACTGCACTTTCCCACTCCTCTACACTCATATATGTCACTCGTGACTATGGACAATTTTATGTGATAACATTTGGCTCCACAGGAGATGGCATGCTCCCTACAAGCTGCCAAGAATGCGTAGTTCCGGTGCCTTAGCCTTTGGTTCATGGAATCATCTGGCCTATGCAACCAATCCTTTGCAGATCTTCAAGATCTGATATTCACTTTCTACCATATCCTGATATACTGGGAGAAAATTTGTTTATTTATTGAAAATTGAAAACAAATGCTCAAATACTGAGCTTATTTCTGCACACTTCTACTCTAATCAACTGCTTCCTCTAGATCAGGTAAAATCATGCTTCCAATGAATCCATACAAGTAATTGATTAACAAGTGAAATTCTTGATCTGGAAAAGATGAATGAAAGAACTCATGAAATACATAAATGCAATTCAAAAGGACAACAAAACCAACCTTTATTTGACAAAAACAATTTGACATTTGAACTGATCAAGGACTCCATATAATTAGAAAATAGATCATGAAAACCATAAGGAAAAACCTAGGCCTGATATTGTTCCAATTGAATATCAAATATCCTCGACATATTCTCTTTCCCATGGAAGCTTCCACTTTGAGCTACCTTCAAATATGAACGTGGTTGCAGACTAATTCCATTGCTAATCATATGTTGTTTTATGTTGTCCACAGATCCAGGTTTGAGCATGGTGAATGTAGGTTTGTTGACTTGCAGAGATGGTTGTTCAATGTCTTCTGCAGACCCACGATGATTGATTTCCACACAATGTTGTTCCTTAATGTATAAAGGAAAAGGATTTATAGTATGGTCTTGAAATTTCTTCATATCCACATCGGAATATGATTCATAGTTGTCATACACAGGTCGGCTGCTCCCCAAGTCAACAAAATTTGATGTAGGGATATGCTCTTCTTCATATGAATACTCATCAAAGATATGTGAGCCCAAAAATCTTTTATCTTGCAAAGAAAAATGAGCAATCTCTTTATTCTTCTCTTCAATCATAGGTGAAAATACATCATGGGAAACCTCTTAAAGGAATAGAGAAAAATCCTCTTGTACAACTATTTCTTGTTTTAAATATGAGACAACATGTGAATCAGGGGAAACATATAATGCATCTATGGCTATGAAATCATCAGTACTATCATCAATCATATATGGAAATCCTTCTTCTCGGGAAATAGAAAGATAAAAAATTTCATCCATATTTTCAAAATAATCACTTCTATCCTTACTTTCTCTTTCAATCAGATCTTCACAAGACTCATCACATGAGGAACACTCTATTGTCTGCTAAATATTAGACTTGAACCTTTTACAACATTCTTAAAGAATTGTTTCAGAAGAATAATACATCTTACAATACTTGTTGAAAGCTGTATGAAATTCCTTCAAAGAAGATATGCTGGCAATAGCAAGTGACCCATACCATCTTTGAGCATCTCCATTTAATGAGTATAAAAACATATTCATGAGAGAATATTCATGATAGATATCCAATTGATCTATGCACTGATGAAAATTTACAAGATGTTGTGCATGATAATCTTCTTCATCTCCATGGAATATGGGAAGAAAGTATGTGCATTCTAGGAAAGAAGGCACACGATTAGGAAAACCTAAAAAATTTAAAGGTGAAAACCTATGAGCCAAGATAGCTTCCATTGCTATGGTATCCCATATCAATGAAGTCGCCAACAGGTTCTTCCTTCATGGAGTGGGGTTGCTAGGTGAATGATGCAGTCTGAATAATGGGTCCAGCGTCAGTTCACCATCTAAAACTGGATCTCTTCATTGTCGTTCTCCCAGAGAAGATATCTTCACTTCCATCCCCAGAAACGATGCCATTAATGTTAGCACTAAGAATCACCCTATGAATGCAAGAGGACAAGCCTAGTACCCATCCAGATGTTTGTGGAGGTAATTTTATGAATGGAGGTCAAATAGACAAAGCTTAGTACGAGAATGTTTTAACACAAAAGTTGGACAAGCAATGCATAGGGAATTGAGGTCCTCATTAACTTCAGTTAGTGGTTTTATTTTAAAGGTGAGCAGAAGGAAGAATTAGTAAGAAAGGTGGACAAGTCTGCCATGAGCATCTGACCTTCAAGCAACTTGGTGAAGAAAAACTCAGGCACGAGAGCACTCTTGAACTTAAGTTTCAGGCATTGGAATATATCACAACAACATAGTAATCAAACCTCCATTACTATGCGACTACAACAACTCGTCTGGATATTCCATGCATGAGCATTTCGGCATAAGAAGAAACAAGATAACAAAGAAAATACTAAAACAGGTCACATCATGACTATAATCAAACCTACATTACAATACAACTACAACCCTCATCTAGATCCTCCATGCACGAGTGTTTTAGCACAGATTAAAAAAGATGATGAAAGAAACTGAATTCTATTAATGTGAAAGTCTCAGGTCTCATACAAAACCAGAGAACAACTCTGTTATCAAAATATTACAAAATAGGGAGATCTTCTCAACCAGTTGACAACCATAAAAAAATCTTGAACTAATCTATTTATACTCAGATCAATCCACAATTTCCAGGAGTGTGATCTGGCCATCCCATTCAAATATTTTTGTCTGTGCAGAATTATGTCAGACTCTATGTGTTTCCTCTTGTCAGACGCAAAATTGGCTTAGTATGGGCTACAAGAAGAAACCGTCCACTGTTGTACCTTAGGTTGACAACTTTGTCTCCTTAGCCATAATTTCCATGCTTTCTATTTATGGACTGAGTTGCGGTTTCAGCTACTAGTCCCTGCTCATTAACTGAATCCTTCTCGAGATTGGAGCACGACTGGACGACTACCAGGTGACCACCTGTCGCTATTGGATAAGGCATCATATGCACACATGATTTCGGGGCTGTCAAAAGTGGTTTGGACCCACACCGCTTTCGGGCCCAAAATGCACCCTCTTCCGCCATGTAGACTCCTCATAATACCATGGTTTGGATTTCATCCCGCCTCTGGATTTTAATGTTTGCGCAACTTGTGGCACTGAAATGATTAGTGGTCATCGATCTGATCGTGATCTGTGATCTGGGCGCGTCGAATATTTTAGCTCCCCCACCAAAGATTTATCCTCCTACCAACTATGGGATCCCTCCAACTGCACTTGGAGATAGCACTACATTGAACTGCACAGCGGATCTTGACCGTTGCAAAATGCACTTGCCTGCTCACCTACGCTCATAGCTATCACTCGTGACTATGGACAATTTTATGTGATAAAAATGGGTAAGAAAACTAGTTCCAAGCGCATGGAACATACTGATGCTCAATGCAAGGAGACATGTCTAGGATAAGGATACTTGGGAAAATTCCTCCATGGGTCAAGGTGTCAGATCGCAAGGGAAAAATGTGCTACAAAGCTTGCATTTAAGGAATGCTTTGAAGGTTCAGTTAATAGCAACATGAAGCCTACATTAGGCCAAAGATGCAAGGATGCGGCATGCGATGTGATTAAGGATGACACAACAAGAATTTGTCTATGTTAATTTTTACGATCCCATAGAAGGTAAGATTGATGGTTTTTCATGTTTAGAGAGTTTGAAAAACACTAAAAGAAGACTCCAGAGAATTCCTTTTTCGTAACTAGTTTAGTCGGTTCAAAAAAGGGTTAAACTTATACCAAAAGGATGCCTCTTCAAAACCATTTTAACGACTGTGACCGAGACAAGATCACTCGTCTATCTTTTCAATTTTAAGAAATCTGAAAAGAGATTAACTATGGGCTCACAACTTTTTTCTAAATTTAGTCCCCTTAGCCTGAAAAAGTATAAAATATAACTTAGGAGAACTCTCCCGGTGATACATGTCTCCCGAGGCGTACCTTTTTCCTAGATAATCTATTGACTAGAAAAAGGGTTAAATTTATGCCAAATAGATATTCCTTCTGGACCAATTAACGAGTGTGAAAGGAACAAGGTCACTCGATGATTTTTTCATATTTAGGGAGTCTGAAAAGAGATTAACTATGGACACTAAGGGGGTTCCTTTTCGTAGATAATCTCCAAGGCCCAAAAAAGAGATAAACCAAAACTAGGGAGAATGGCCTTTTTTGAAAATTTAGTCCCTCAAGCCCGAAAAAGGGTTAAAATTACGTCTGAGAATAGACTCCTAGCGAACCTAAGTTCCTAGGGAATAACTTTATTCATAAATTAACCATCTAGAACGAAAAATGGGTAAACTACCGGCGGACAGATGTGCCTTCAAATTTTAGTTTGACGAGCTTGAAGGGAAACAATATTGCTCATCAATCGTTTCAATTTTAGAGACTCTAAAAAGGGCTTAAAGAAGACTCCAGGGGGGCTTCTTTTCTTAAGTAATCCAAACGAGACCGAAAATAATAAATAATCTCTCGTTAGATGTTGCTTTCAAAGTTTAAGCAAGCTTGAAAGACAACAAACTATTTTCTTGGGGAGTCCCTCGGGTATGAGCCAGAAAAGATGAAGAAGAATGGGGCTTCAACACACAGTCATGGCGGGACTAAAAGTACTCCCAAGACTATGGAAAAAACTCACATCATGGATGCCATAATGCAACAAAGGATCTACCTAGGGCATCCATGTAGAGGAAGGTTATACCACCTAATTACGACAGTTCTAAAGAAACATAGAAGGTTCTATGTCGTACTTCGGTGGGATGGATCCTATGGAAAAGAGGAAAAATTCAACAACATGCAAGATGCAAGGTGATGAGAACCTAACCTTTATGCAAGTGTCAAAAAAAAACTTTACCATAGGATGATGTGAGTGTAACCCATCTCATAAAAAAACCAAACCAAAAGAAAAATCTCATAAGAACGACCCAAAGATCTCTCGAAAAGAAACTCAAATACCCACCAAGCCAAGAATAGGGAAAAACAGATCCATACTGGGGGAAAAAGAGCCAAAAAAATCTTTAAATAGGGGTAGACAATTCATTTTAACAATTGCAAATTGGAAAATAACCAAAAATCCAAAAAACCCTCCTCTTTCAAGCGTGAATTCGACAAGCTACGCTGAACAAAAGATCTTCAAACTTGAACCAAGTAAGTACAAATGACCTCTCTCATTCTTTTCATTCATCGTTTATTGTCTATTTAATTTTTATAGGGTGCATGCCTTAGTAAAAAGGTCGAGTCTACGTGTACGTGGGATTTCCATGCTCAACACGTGTATATATGCGAGCAAAGTAACACTTAACCCGTGTAAATATGTGATTGTCTTAAAGACAGCCTGTGTACATCTCTTTAAGCTTTAAAAGAAAACACAAAATTTTATTCAACAAGATGTATGTTCACTGGCGAGAGAGAGAACATGAGTTAGATGTCTTGGTATAGGAGGATCCAAGGGCCATTTCCATGCTCAAGCAGTGTGGTATGTGGAAGTTCTTTCAGTGTCCATTCATGAGGACACAACTCAAGTTGTTTGAACCATCTGATAGAGTATTGGCACCTAGAAGCAAAGGTCTTCATGCTATAGGGCCAATCATTGACTATGACGACTAAACATATATACTTTTTCACCAGCCTCTACAGGAGGGGGGAACCGGTCAGCTTGAGGACCTTTCCTCCAAGACCGCACAACATAAAATAATACATTCGTATGTACTACAAGGACGACACTGAGAAAGTAGGATCTCAGGTGCCAATTCATAAGATCACAAGCCTCAACCTCTGGATAGCACTTTACATGATTGGAAAAATCACGGGATATACAAAACTTCTTCAGGATTCTCTCGTACAGATGCATTGTGCAGCTCAGTGTCTAGATGACACCATATTTGACTGGAGCACTACAATTCTCACATATATGAAAAAAAGATGACTAACTGTCAAAGAAGAACAAACAATAACTTCGGGCTCGGAATCGTGTTGTGCACTTTCTTTTTCGAGAGAGTGCCAAGCCTTAGCCTGCAAGAGATAGTACGAGGCCATATTGCCTCCTTTATAGCATTATGCAGGTGGGAAACTTTGTTGCCTCAACAAGGTGCAAGGAGAGTAAAGGAGGCCTTTGATGAAAAATTCTTTGACTAGTGGCCCCGTCAAATTCTTGTGATCGAGGACTACCCCTATACAGGGATTAGTTTCCTAAGGGATCTTGATATGCCTATGCCCCCCTGGCAAGGAGTACGAAGAGATAACTACACATTTTTTTTAGATTTATTTTATTTTTAAATTTTCAAAAATTATCCTTTTTATGGTAACGTCAAAGTACTAAATCATTGGTTCGACATTCGCCGGGACCAAGCATCGTCCTCGGGCAAATGTCAGACCAACAATAGTAGGGGGACCGAAAACCACGAGAGGACCTCCAGCCGGTGAGGCAAAGAGAGTATTATGAAGAGTAGAGAGGAACTTGACAGCTCTCACTCATGTAGTGTCGATGGCAAAGATAGAGGACCTTCCCCCAGCCATGCAACCACATGTTGTAGGGTTACTCAGGACTTGGGTTCAACTATTTCGGCATCTTGTGAATGTCATAGTTCATTATACTAGGGCCAACAAGCCTATGCCATAGCTAGCACTGGAGCACATATGTGTTGATGGCACCTTTTTGTACTCTCTTATGTAGTGAGGGCTTGAGCCCAACGATGTATACCAACTCTATTTGAGGCTTTATGGACCACTTTTGTACTTATGACATTATATTTTGGACACACTATTATACATATACATCTTTTTTCCTTATGGATAAAACATTTTGTACAAATGTATTTACATATGCATGTATGTGTGTGCATTTACTTTTATTCGTGAGCAATATGCCAATCTAATACATGATTAGCCAATGTATCAGTTAGTTGATTATATCTCCTAGGAACATGAATACAAGTAATATAATGACAATATCATTCTAAGATATGTGCCCTAAGGAATCATCGGTGAAGGGTGGGATCATAGACACATTATATTCCATTTAACTAAGACACAACTAGTTGAGCATCTAGATAAACCTGGAGGTCAAAAATACCATGTGACAAGGTATCACGTAGTAATTCTAATATGACATTGTACTCAACAACATTATTGGTTGCTTCGCCCAAAAAAATACCTCCAGAAGACATAAACTAACCAAAGGGCACGAATATCACCCAAGTCGTGGAAGCAAGCCTCCGAGTGTGTTGGATAACACTATTTGTGAACCCAACATAGACCTCAAATTCACTTGACATCTTCCACAGTGAAAAGAAACACATTAAACTACACGTCCATAAAAAAAAAAGACAAAAATGTATAAATAAATCTATACATTATATACAAGAAGTCATGCCCAGGTGATCGATCTAAGTGTAATACTTCTTAAGGTAGAGCCCATTTCTAGTCTCCAATAAAGCGTTACCCTCGAAATCAACCAGTTGATAGGCACCATTTTCTAAAAATTTATTAACAATGAACGATCTGATCCACATGGGTCTGAATTTTCTTGTACTCAAGGGATCTTTATCTTGGTCATAAACCAAGACATGATCTCCTTCAGAGAAAACTCAAGGGAATATGGATCAATGATATTGACATTTGACATGTTGTTTGTGAGCCTCATTGGCCAAGGCTACATCTCAACGCTTCTCATTGAGCTACTCGAGATATAAAAGACGCTCTTCAAGTGGAGTAGTGTTGGGTAGTATTTCCACTGCCAACTTATGAGAAGGGATTTGGCACTCTATAGGCAAGACTGCCTCCAGCCCGTAAACGCATTAGAAAAGAGAAAAATAGGTATCAATCTTGACTAAGGTTCGATAAGCCCAAAGTGTTGAGTACAACATCAAATGCCAATTTGACTTGGATGAATTGATCATCCGTTGAAGAATAGTCTTGAGAGACTTATTAACAGCTTCTACTTGACCATTTTCCTGTGGGTTGTAAGGTGACGAATTTTCTTTCTTAAACTCCAGTTTTGATGTTAACTCATACATCATCTTGTTCTGGAAGTGATTTCCATGGTCTGTGACAATCTCCTTTGGAATACCGAACCTGGCTACAATCTGGTTAAAAACAAAAAGTGCAGTCGTTTCTCCATCATTGTTGAATGTCGGCATGTCCTCGACCCACTTAGTGAAGTAGTTGACTGCCACGATGATATGACGATCCCCCCTAGATGAATTTGGGTGGAATTTAGTAAAATCAATCCCCCACTTGGTGAAGGGACCAACAACAATAACTGGAAACATGGGAGAAAGATGTGCCTGCATATTCTGAGAGAAGATCTAGCATGGGTGACACTTCTTGACTTCCTCTACGAAATCTTTAATCAACGAGGGCCAAAAGTATCGGGCACGAAGAATTTTATGGGTGGTTTCCAACCTAGACAAGTGACAACCACATGCTCCAGTGTGATAGTCATTCAACACAAGTTCTTCCTCTTCGTGAGTGAGACAATGATGGAGAATGAAATCCACTCCTTGATGATAAGATAGCTCCATGCTTGATGTCGTATTCACCGCCACTCATCATGAGAAGTAGAAGAAGAGAACTTCAAAGTATGAAGATACACAAGTATATCTCCATACTAAGGGTTTGAAGATGCAATAAGGAAAAGATACCCATTCATTAGTGACTCTTCGGGAAAATTGTTACCACTCTCGACCGGTAGTTCCGAAATTAGTTCAGCAAAGACTAAGGAATTTTTAGATTTCACCGACACAAAATCCAAGTCAAATTCTTGTAGGATGACTATCCATCGACTGATGTTCCCGTCGATGACATGTCGTGTCAATACATATTGAAACGAGTTCACGACAATTACAACAGTGGTCTTGCAAAGTAATATGTAATGACAGAACTGTTGGATAGCATGAACAACAGCCAAAGCAAGTTTCTCAACATGAGTCTAGTTGAGTTTTGTTTCGACCAAGCCTTGACTAATATAGTAGATAACATGTTTTTTGAGAACGTCATCCTCTTGGACCAAGACCATGCCAATAGTAGACTCTGTGACAACCAAATACAATAAGAAATCATTTCCATATTCTGGAAGACTAAGCAGAGGGGCATACGTCAGAGTATGTTTCAATTCTTCGAAAGAGTGTTGAGTCGCTTCATCCCAACAAACCGTGACCCCCTTTTTTAAGAGACACATAAACCCTTTAGTAATCTTTGCATAGTTGGAAAAAAATGCTTAAGAAATTTGGCTTTCCCCTATAAACTTTGAAGTTGGGGGATTGTGCACGAGGGAGGCAATTGAACTATTGCCTCAACCTTCATAGGATCAACCATGATCCCTTTATTTGACACGATAAAACCTAACAAGTGACTTGATGTTACGCAAGAACTACACTTATTTGGATTAAGGTGAATCCAAAAGTAGCGACACCTCTCAAATATAAGTCGTCAATGGGAGAGATGATCGTATCTCTTACGAGAACATGATGCTAAATCATCAAGATATGCCTTGACTATGTGCTTGAGGTCGTGGAAGGAAAATGAAATGGCCTGTTGAAAAGTGGCTCCATCATTCTTAAGGCCAAAAGCAATTTTCCTGTACACAAATGTACCCTAAGGACATATAAACGTTGTTTTATGTTGGTCCTCAGGCTTGATCTGAATCTGGTTGTACCCAAAAAAACCGTCCATAAAAGAAAAGACCTCACAACCTACAAATTCATAAAAAATGTGGTCAATGAATGGGGTTGGAAAATTATCTTTCAGGCAAGCTTTGTTCATATCACGAAAGTTCATACACATGCAGATCGTACCTTGTTTTTTATTGACAGGAACATGGTTCCACACCCATTCTGTCAATTGTACTGGATAGATGAAACCAACCATGATGATTTTCTCTACCTTAGACTTTATCATCGTTGTCTTGCGAGGATTGACTGGGTGAAGCTTTTGTCAGACATGCTTAACATTGAGGTAATTTGTGATCTCATGTTCAACTATACATGGGTCAATGCCTGGAATCTCCTCATAAGACTAGGGAAAGACGTCGTGAAATTCTTTAAATAATTCAGTATAGATTTGAATCTCTTCAAGGGAACAATCTGCTCCGATGAAGACATTTTCCACGATGCCAAGCATTCTATAGATGTCTATAGGAATTGTTTCATCTATACTTCCCATGTTTCGCTCGGCATAGATTATATGAATGACCAGAGGGTTAACAGGACAAGGGGAATCTCCCTTCATGGTCATAGTGAAATCTCCTGTCTCTATCCTCCTCAGCTTAGGTAAAAAATAAGATATGTGGTGAATATCATCCCAAGGTCTATCTGACCCAGTCATTACCTCCAAAATCACCTCATCAGAGAGCAAGAGAGTCTTGAGCCCAAACAAGCTCGAAAATGGGATCTGGCTCCTATGGGGGAGCTGGATCAGGATTGGTCGAGGCTTGCTGGACAATATTGTATGCAACCTCAGTAGGGGATAAGGGCATATCCATTATAGGGTGCCCTACCCATTTCATCGAAGTCGATGGGGAAGGTAAAATCCATGGGTTGTTAAAGTAACTCATTCTAAAAGAAGTGACTTGAAAGATCGAAGCCTTCGGCTGGTCGGGGAAAACCAAAATAAACTTGACATCATCGGTAGGTGGAGGATAATCAAAAGTCCCCATTAAATATGGAAACAATGTGTCACCTAAGTTGACGGTACCTGGCTACGGGTTATCAATCATCGGGACCGTGGATGCTCCCGATGAAGGGTCAGGATGGGAGAAGGATAACTAATCAACGATTATGATCCAACCTTCATGAGGAAAACATAATACCCAAAAAATGGTGGATACAATCATTGTCATAGTGTTGGTCCAACTCTTCCCTAAAGAAATATTGTAGTCGAGTGGCGCATCGACTACTTCTACCTCGACACACACATTTTTTCCCTCCAAATTCATGGGGAAGGAGGGAATTATGCCATGTGGTCTAAAAGATCAACCGTCAAACATGGTTAGTAATGTAGGCGATGAAGACAACTCAGGTTGGCCAATGGCCTTCCAACATTCCAATGACATCACGCAATTTGAGGCACCCTCATCAACCACCATACGAAAAATGTTCCATGTCAACAATTTCATGGCATACACCACTACTAATTGAAAAGCGATGTGGTGAGGAAGACGAAGTTTATAATCTATAGGATAAAAAGAAATCACTCCCGAGCTAGTAGTCTCTATCGCTCCCAAGGCTCACAACATTGCTTTCCTCTGTGAGGGGAAACTCTGGAGAACTTCCAAAGAAGACATTGCAAAAGGAGTTTGTGCTAGATCCTCCACTACGGAGTAAGTCTGAGCATCCCTTGCGTTCAGGTTGTGAGAATCCTTCTTAAATTCACCTGTAGGGATGTGAGTCATAGTTTCTCCCACAATCTTCTGAATTTGAAGAGGAGGCGGTGGGTTGGAGGCTTCTTTTCCCTTCTCAAAAGGTTATGGAATTCCATAATTATGAGCCTTGGTCTGCAGATGAGCATCGAATCTCATCATATAAACGTTTTCAACTCTGTTACTAGCATTAGGCACGAGGGCTCCCTGATTTTCCCCAAGTTCATTCATGGATGAGGAATCTTGAACCATATTTTTCCCTTGTGGAAAAGGGTTGTTTAACACCGTAGGTTGTTTAACACCGTAGGTTGTTGTTGTGTGTTGGTTACTTATGTCCTATTTGAGATCGTCTTGAGTGACCCAGGGTTCATGTATGTTTGGGTTTTCAAAAAAGCCTTTAAAACTATCGGCCCTCCTGGTAAACCAGAAGGCAATGCAGCGTACCAGGTGCACTGTGTCATCTCACCTGAGATAGTCTTAATGGGTGGTTGCAAGACTCATGTGTTTTTAGCCTATAATTGAGTGCGAGATATGAGAATTGTGCGCTGAGAGTTCTATTGTAACTTATTAACGCAATACGTTGTTGTTACGATTTATACAGGAAATATAATAACTCATTCATTTAGCTTATCATTGGCTACTGAAAGATAATAAAGATACACATGCATTCAATCACATAACACAGATATTACCATGGTTCACCCCCCTTGTGCTATGTCCACAAAGATTTGGCTCTCAGATCTTTTATTATAGTCGTTTAGTCGCTACATCGTCGCGCGCTTACAACTCTTCTCAGTTGGGTAAGATCTATATGAGGCGAACTAGATCGCACCAGGCTCCTCAGCCTGCGATCTAATCCTCAATATCTACCCGCCTCCATCCTCTCTATCTCAATAGCTTACAAAAGTAGGTCATACAACAAAATATTACATATCGACTCGCTACAACAATTCTCTCTATAAAATACAACTCCCCCCTTCTCTGAGACCTAGGTATCTCTATTTATATGCTTCTGGATCTTTAGCCATTACAATACATTACCAAAACCCTAACCCTATCGTCGTTAGGTTTTCCATGCATGCACCTGTGCTGCTTTTCCTTCCATCTGTCGCTTTCCTTGTGCATGCCTTCTTTCAAAAAATCGCCTTTCTTTCTGCCTTGGCTTGCTTCCAACAGGCCCCCAACACTGACATGTGGATCGTCCCGAGCCACCTAACTTTTGTGCGCTTTGTCGATCTCCCTGGTGATCGCCTGGAACTTCTCCTTGAGCTCCGCTACTTGTGTTTGCGCCTTCGCGGTCTTCTCCTTGAACGTGTCCACTATCTAGACTACAATTTCATCACTGATCAATCCAATGCATTTTGCCTGAGTCTGTGCTATTATTGTCTTGGCTTCCTCTGCCTGTGCGATGACTTCTGCTACTCACTCTTGGAGCGGTTCCATTTGAGCCTGACACTCCTTTTTCCGTGTTTGCGCAGTGGTGAGTTCCACCTGCAGTTTTTTCATATCCTGCACCCCTTTGATGCGCTCTGTGATGGCCATTGTCTTCTACCTCTGCTTGAGGTCTTAGATAGTTGTGCTTATCCTTTATTCTTCCTTGTCCCACTATTGCACTTGCTTATCTTCTTCTAACCTTGTCCACAGTTGTGTTGCTTCCTCAAATAAGTTAGTTGTTGCATGGACCTGTTGATATATCTCCTGTAGCTACTTTGTTGCCTCCTTCTTCCTTTGCTCCCTTCCAATGGAGTGGTAGGTGTAAGTTGCTCGCGGAGATTCTTGATCTCCTTTTGATATTAATCGATTGTCTATGCAATCTAATCAATCTTCTCTACTATTGTGAGTGCATCCCTCTACACGATCATTGGAATCTTTTCATAAGTTCCTGCCACTTTCTTCTCCAATCCATTCATGTGCTCCATTTCCTCTTGGGTCTCAAACTTAGCCTGTTCACATATTATTTCCACCGCATCCCGCTTCTCCATTGCCTGTTGCAATTCGACTAAGTCTGTGCGTGCATGAGACTGTACCTCTTGGGTAACACTAACCTGCAATTTGTGTAGAGCCTTCGATGGTATCCACGACAATAGCAGTTGGATTTGGGTTAATTCCTTTAGGGGTGTCTACCCCATGATCTCGTCCATGCGCAACATACTGGGTGTAATGTGGAATGTTGCACTCGGTTGCGGTATTTTGTGGACTGTATCGCCCTCGCCTTCTTCTAGTCTTTCTCCTACCTGTGATGTTGATGGCCCTGATCCCATGTTGTTGCTCACTGTCTGTGCTTCCCTGGTCTGCTTGAGGAATTGTTGCATGTCTGCCAACTCCTCCTGAATCCTGTCCCTGTGGTGCGCAACATTGTCAAAATCCTCGGCTATACAATCCTGAACCATCCAGGCTATCATCTCAGCATCATCCTCTATGATCGTGTATTCTAGAGGTGTTCTTTGGGCCTTCATTTTCTTGCGCGCTCCCCCCGTCTGAGTGGTTGGCCTCTTATTCAAGCCTGGTTATTGTGGATTGGGACTTGGTGTCCTCCCCTGTGCTTCCTCGTTCTGTTTCTGCTGTACTTGGGCCGACTGCATAGTATTATTTTTCCCCTTTTAGGTCCCTGTCTTAGCTATCCCTTTGTTTGTCTGCTTTATTTTTGTCTGGTCCATTCTCCATTTCTTGGGCACCATGAATTCTTGAGGTTGTGTTTCTTCCTCCCTTGCCTTCTCTTCTATTGTCTTTGTAGGTATTTCTTGGGTGAGGGTTGGAATCTTCCAGTCATCCTCCCAATATTTGATAGCCATGTCGAAGTCTCCCTCTGTGATACAGTAGCACATCTATAGCCACTTCTTATTGGGGTCCTTCGGCGCCTGTATCCACATTGCGTGTCAAGTGGCCTTGAAGTTGAAGATGTCTCGATACTATGTGACAACCTCTGGTTTTATTCTCCACATGTTGGAGATGGCCTCCTACAGGTCTCAAAGGTATCATTCGAATACCGTTGCATTCATTTTCTTATGCTTAGCATCTGATGTGACGCCAAGTGATAAATACCTTGCTCCACAATTCAGTTTGGGTCTAGTGTCAAAGAATGTGTAACTCAGTTCCTTCCATCCCATGATCACTATCAACATTAGTAGCCATGAGTAGTGGAATTATGTTCCTAGATCCTATGCATCCTTGCATTCATCCAGAAACAAATTCAAGAGGTAGGGTGCCCAGCTAACTGTTGTGCCCTCAATGCACTGAGCTGCAACTACGATGACCCCAGCCGAAACTTCCTCCCTGTGACATTTTCTTAGCAGTTTGCAGGCCAATATTTTTGCGGCCATTTGTGTTGTGACATCATTGATCCTCTTGATGATGATTCCTCATGTCCCCCCGTCAGTACCATATTTCTTCTTCATATCCTCCGCAAGTGCTTTCTCCTTTGTCTTATAGTCGAGGAATTGTGCGGGATCCATGCCCCAGGGTGGAAACCCTGTAATATGTGCAATGTGCTCTACATCTATCGAGACAAGATTGTCCAACCATATGTCTTCACCATTTGTGACTGCCATTAGTTGTTTGACACAACTGTTTGTGTACTGTCCTTTGCCAAAGTGTGGTAGATCTAGCAGACCTAAAATCCCCATTTTTTCCAATATTATTGCCCATTGGAGAGGTTGATCAATCGGTTCCCCAACCGCATTCACTCCCACAGTATGTAAGTATACTCTCTTCGCGAATTCCAGGAACTTGTTTGTGTCTACTACATCGTGGTCTGAGTATTTCATCTTCTCGACATGCCCTAGCAAGCCTGATTCCATTCGTACCCCATCTAGTATACATGGTAAAACAAGGGTTGTGATGGGTTGCTAGCGAGGTGACCTAGGTACCTGTTGCTTGTCTTTCTTCAGTAGTGGTTGGCTCAAGGTTCCATCGGCCATCGTTTGTACTTTGGAATACCATTCTGGCCAACCCATGACATCTTCTACTGTTCCTTCTAGTGGGTGATCTGACATAGTTTTTTGAGATTCGTTTGGCTCAACTGTCGCTTCCTGATTCGTCATCATTCCATTGACTCTCAAAGTTGTTTAAGTGTTCTCTGGTTGCAACTCCTTCAGGGTTTCTGCGTCCGGGTTCTGTTCCTCTAGTGCTTCTATCGGCATATCGACATTCATGCCCTTCGATGTTGGTTGTTGGGTTTCTTCCACCGTGGGTGTTGGGTTCACCGGTGTTGTATCTGGTGATGGGATTTTGTCGATATTAATGATCTCCAGTAGTTGTTGTTTTCCTTCTTCCAATTGTACATGTGCCCTCGTTCTAACTCTGGGTTGTCTGGCAGTCTTGCTTGCTTTTGATTTCTTTGGTGGTGCCATGGTGGTGAATTTTGATTGCTTGTTGTGATTCATAGCTTCAACAACCTCTATGAGATTTGCTCGGTGCTCTGTATATGCTCTCACTCTTTGTCTATTCGATTTTCGCAAATAGGCTCTTTGCTCCCATGTTTGTGCATTGTATGGGCATTGCATGAAGCTTGTCGAGGACACTACCTTAATTATGAGTTCAATGCACCTCATTTTCTTTCGTAGTTTCCATTACTCTCCCTTGTCGTCTCCAATTGGCGCGATTAATGTGGTGTCCCGTCGGTCCTTTCCATCATTCGATTCCACATAACTCCATCATTTCATACTTCTTTTGTCATCTTTGTTTTTCCCACTTGTTTCCAATGAGACCTGGTCATTTGCCTTGTCCTCGCCAAGTTTGTATTCCTAAGTGTGTGTGCTCCTTCTTCTTTCAGTGCACTGTGACTTTGTTGGTACTATTTGATTATCTTTTTTTTTTAATTTACTACGCAGTGGGTGGTCAATTGTCCTTATACAGCTTCAGTCGATTCCCGTTGATCATCCCTTTGAGTTCTACGCCTGATAAGTCTTTCAACTGTACAATTTCTCCATCTGTGATATCTTTTACTTTGTACGGTCCTAACCAATGCATTCTGAGTTTTCCTGGGTGCTGAAATGATTTGCTGTCATACATCAATAGTAGATATCCTTCCTTGAAATTTTTCTTCTTGATGTGCCTATCATGCCAAGCTTTGTCCGTTTATTTATCAACTTGTTGGTGGAACCCTACTAAGATCTGATATTCCTCCATGGTCATCAACTGGTTTAGTCTCTCCTGTACTACACCTCGTTCTGTCATGTGTGTAATTGTTTCTACGTGCAGACTGGGCACCAGAAATTCTAATGGCACCGTTGCTTCCATATATCAGTTTAAATGGCGTGTGACCTATCAACTTCTTGCATGTAATCCGATAGGCCCACAATAGTGCAAGTATTTTGAGGTCCCAATCATCCGTATTGACATTACAGATCTTTGTCACTGCATTCTCTCGGATTTTGTTAAATGCTTCTACTGTGTCGTTTTCTTGTGGGTGATATGGTGTGCTCTTCTGATGATGAACTTCAATCTCTTCAGTCATAGTGTTGATAGTGTTGTTTATAAAGTGCATTCCTTGGTTGCTCATAAAAAATCTTGGGCATCCAAATCTAATGATTACTTGTTCAAATAAAAAGTGTGTTGTTCTTTCTGTGATGCAATCCTTCACTAGTGTTGCTTCCACCCATCTTGTTAGGTACTCCATCGTGGTGATGATGTACCTTGCTCCTGTTCTTTTTTCTTGTGGATTGATTGGTCCCACAAATTCTATTTCCCATTTATCAAATGCCTGCAATGTTACCTGTGGTCAAAGTGGCATCTAATCCCTTTTGTTGGGCTTACCAACCCTTTAACAAATGTCACATCTCTGGCAGTACTCCTTTGAGTCCCTGTGAGTGGTCGACCACCATAGTCTTGCGTGTAATACGTTCTGCATGGTAGCTTTGCCTACGTAATGTACTCTTGTTATTCCCTCATGTGCTTCTATTAAAACTCTTGGTATTTCGTGTTCTAACACATATCTTCGCAAGATGCTATTTGCGCCAATTTTGTATAAGTGTCTTGCGATCAGTTGATAGTCTGCAGCCCGGACTACCAGGTTTTTATTTTGCGTGGTGTTGTATTCCTGCAATGCGGTGCCTGTGCTCAAGTACTGAATGATATCTGCAAAGTATTCATCAATGATCTGAACTGAAAATAACTGTGTGTTCAGAAATTTGTCCTCTAAATTCATAGGTTCTTCTCTGTTTGTGACCCTTGATTGGTGGTCAGGTCTTGCATTCAATTTTCCTGGATTGACTATTACTTCAAAGGAAAATTATTGAAACAATAGTAACCATCGACATATTATCCCCCCCAACACTGGCTTGTTGACTAGATATTTAAGGGTTGAGTGATCTGTGAACATCTTAAAGTATTTTCCCAATAAATAATGTCTGAACTTTTGTAGTGCATAGACCATAGCTAGGCCTTCTCTCTCTATAGTGTTATAGTTTTGTTTTGATTTTGATAGCTTTCTTCTCGCAAATGCTATGGGGTGATCCAAATCCCCCACTCCTGGTTGTGCCAAGATAACTCCAAGTGCTATGGTTGATGCATCTACATGGATGTGGAATGTCTTCTCCCAGTCTAGAAATACTAGTATCGGCGCGGTGACCATCTTTTCCTTCAAGGTATCCAGACCATGTTGACAGTCGTCGTTCCACTAAAACTTTGTATCCTTTCTTAATAGTTTCTCCATTGGCGCTGTAATATGTGCGTATCCTTTGATGAACTTTCTATAGTATCCAGTGTGTCCCAATGTCACTCTTAGCGGACAGACTATTTTCGGTGGTGGTAAGTTAAAAATTACGACAATTTTTGCAGGATATACTAGTAAACCTTGTTTGCCTACTGTATGGCCAATAATATCCCAAACGATGTTCCGAATATGCATTTATTTATTTTTAATGATATCTGGCACTACCTACATATTTCTAACATCATCCATAAGACCTCTACATGGTCTTTCAACAAACTATAGACTGTTTAATCATCCAGGTATACCTCGAGAAACTGGTGGATGAATTCCTTAAACGCGGCGATGACTACTCTGGAAAATATTGCTGGTGCATTCTTCAGTCCAAACGACATGACTGTGTACTGGTAGGATCCCCATTCTATCGAAAACATGGTCTTGTATCTGTCTTCTTGTGCTATCCTAATCTAATGGTAACCTGAGAATTCATCAGTGAATGAGTAAGCTTCATGTCCTCCTACATTCTCGAACACTTCATCCGTGAAATGTGTAGGGAACGGGTCATGTAGGAATGCATCGTTCAACTTCCTCAAGTTGACGCATATCCGTATCCCTCCTTTTTTTTTGTCTTGAACTACCATCAGGCTTATCCATTTTGATTCTTCAACCGGTTCTATGATTTCGGCTTCGAGCATCCTGTCGATCTCAGCTTTGACATTTTGTTTATATATTAGGTTCAGTCTGTATGGTCATTGTCTGATCGGTCTCACGTCAGCTCTAAGTGGTATCTTCATTTCTCCTAGCTCTCCTTCTATACCTTTCATCTCTGTAAATGGTGTGGGAAACAAGTCGTTGTACTCGCGCAGTAACTTTGTTATACTTTCTACTGTTTGTTCATCCTAGTAGTCTCCAATGCTGGCTATTTTGGGATTCTCAACTGTCCCAATGTTGACTTTCTTTACCTTGATCGGTGTGACAATCACTTCTTATTCTATCGGTGGACCCTCCACTTATCTTTCTCCTTCTAATTCCTCGATCTGAATATCACGCAGATCGTCTTCCTCTAGTGTGTCTTCGTGCACATGGTAACAAGATAACAATTCCTTGACTGTATGATTGTTCCATTGTTGTTCTTATATTATGAGTTCGACTTCTGGTCCCTTAATGAATATCATACCTCGTATTTGTTTAAGAGCTGCATCTATGTTGGGTTTTTCATGCTCAAATGAAAAAGTAACTGTAAAGTTTTATTGTAGTACCGTCCAGGTCGCAGTTCCTTTGTGCAATTTCTGGTATGTATACCAGTTCACTGGTATGCCCTTTAAAGTGTGTATGAAATGATGAGGCCATTCATGCGGGGGTGTCATTTTACACAATGTTCTGCACCTCTCCAAGTGATCTGTTGGTTCCCCCTGTCCCTTGAACTTCTGTTTCTTGTTGTTTTTCCCTTTTGCAACGAACCTTATGCATAGTAACCGCTTACATTGGTACTTGTCTATGATTGTTTCTTTGTGTGAACCCCACCATCTTGCGGGTGTGGCCTTGAGTGCTATATAAAGTGATAACAGTCTCTGATTCTATAAAACTGCATCTTCATACAGTGCCAAAAATGTTTCCAAATCGTTTATTCTGTGGAAACTGGGTGGTTCCCTTATCTCTATGCCTACCCATCTTACTGTGCGGTCTATTCATGCACATATTCTCGTAGAAACTTCATGTATCCTTTATTGCTAGTTTTCTAAGCCGATATCCAAGTCTTTCACACATGAAGTAATGCTCCAGAAACTGATTATTCCATCTGCAGCTGGGTTTACGTAATCCTCATCGCGTGCAGTTTTTCAGTACAATTGGTCGATTTCCTCTAAGTATAAGCAAGTAGGTTCTACAAATCTTTCTCCTTCTGATGGGTCTAATGGCGTGATGACCCTGTATTCACCTGACTCAAATGTCATTTTACACGTCTTCAAATTTATTATGGCCTAGTTGTCAAACGCCCATTCCAATCCAAGCAACGCTGGATATGGTGTTGTGCCATCCACTATTTCAATTACTTCAAAATTTTCTTTAGTACGCACTACATCCAGTTCTACTGTCACTCCTTTCAGTCTACCGATTGGTAGGACTCTATGTTGGTTTTCTAGTTTCATTTGAACAAGTGAATATCCTAATGTGGGCTCTCCCATGCATTTCCATGTCTTCTTTGGTAATACATTCACTTCAGATCCAAGATCCAGTATGATATCTCCCATATTGAAATCTCTGATGTTGGAATTCAGTATGAACTCCCTACTTGTTCTTCTCCTTGTATGTAGGTGATTGACTATTTTTGGCTCTAGTTTTCCTTCCATCTCGATGCTACATTTTTCTAGTATATTTTTCAATATTTTGACAGATGATGGATCATTTAATACTTTTACACATGATTGCAAAAAGCCTTTGATTTTACTTACTTGTCCCATCAATTGCATCTCGTTGGTATGATCCAATAACAAAGGCATCTCGTACTCTAGGGCTTCCTTGCTTTGTTGCATAGTTGAAGTCGATGCCATGTCTTCCTTCTGAAATTCTTGTCTGGCTTGCGTAAATATCTCCTTCTTCGTCTGCGCGTTGAACTACTTCCTTGGTTCAGAATTCTTCTTCACCCATTAATGTTGTAGTGGATCTTGTCGATCTACGTCATTCCCCCTTTTATCTCCTCTGCGAGTAACTATGTTGATGTTTCATCCTTGATCCCTCACTTCAGCTGAGATCCACTGAACATTCTGATTGTTATGGTTCCACTTTTCCTAGATCTTTACTAATTGCATTGGACATTCTTCTGTGTCATGGTCCGATGCACGACAATACATACATGTTGCTAGCGGAAGTGGACATTCCCTTGCATAATGTCTTGGTTGTTGGAAATTGTGACATACCACTAGTCCTCTACCCCTTCCAAAACCTCCTTTCACTCGTCCTCCTCCTCTATACCCCGCTCGATCTCCTATCGGCATGTTATACTAAGGTTCCTGATTATAATGCACGGTATTGTATTGGGGTTGTGTTGTGTTGTACAGTGGCTGCACGGTATTATATGGTCACTACGCAGTGTTGTATGGGGCTGGAACTTGGTTAAATGGTGGTGTGGCTTGCCCTATCATCATTTCTACCTACACTCTATATGCATCTAATGTCCTTTCTCGCATCAACTCCATGGTTCTACAATATTTGTCATCGTGGCCCACTGATTTGCAAAATTTTCAATATGAACTCTTTGGGACTGTCTGGTATTTCTGTATCATTGAGCAGTGATATGGATAGTGACCCGATTTCTTGCAAATTTCACACCATAGTTCTCCTGTTGGTAATGGATTTGGCATTCTTTATGCCATATACTGCGTGAATGTTGGACATTCGTTCTTATGGTTCCCTTTTGTCCTGCATGTAGTACACCAAACGACTTGTCGTTTTTCCTTATTTTCATTCTGGTTTAGTTGGAACGTTAATTTCTTCATATCTTCCTTCAGTTCTTTGATAGCTGGATCTATCTGTTGGTACTGATTTTCTTCTAGTTGTAGGGCTGCCTACAGAGCCTCTGCCTTTGTTTGGAACTTCTGTTGTCGCAATGGGTATTTTAAGTGTGGTAGCAGTGAATTGATGAACAGGTGCGATGATGCATATCAGTCATAAGATATTTCAACTTTCCTTTTAAACGCTTAAATCATTGGTCAATTTTCCAAACAGATTCTCCTGGTTTCTGTCGGATTTCTATCATCTCATTCATGTATTGATCCTCTGAGATCGGCTTCTGGAACTCATTAATCAATAACTTCTTAATGTCTGATAGTGTCCTTGTCGTCCCAGGTGCACTGTTTATGTCTAGACTCATGTACCAATCTAGTGCACGGTCTCTTAGCGTAATAGATAACTACGCCAGTTTGGTATATTCATCAGTGATTTGTTTTGCTTCCCAGATCTTTGCACAAATGAACAAGTGTTTCTCATGGTCTTTTGTTGCTTCTCCTTTGAATTCTAGTAACCTTATGGTGGGATCGTGTCGTGCCATTATGAACGTTGAACTACTACCTCCATGCGGTGTATATAGTTGACTAGTGCTGCTTGAACTGGCTCCTCCAGTTGTTGTTCCTTGTGTAGATGTACTTCCTATTGTCTGAATTCTTACGAACTTCGGTTTTCTAAATGGTGGTGTTCTCTTTGGTGTATTAGTTTCACATGGGTTTATGGGTTCCACACTGACATTAATATGGATAGGATTGTTTCCTTTTCTTCCCGTTCTTGGACCTCTTATCTTCCTCTCATGTGTTGTGTGTAGGATTTCCTCATTCTTCTCCACAACCCGGAGATCCTCTACCTCTTCCTCGTCGCTTTCCAAGACTTCCCTTGTGGATACGACTCGATTCTTGGTATTCACCTTGTATTGGTAGGGTGCTCTTCTACGCATATTTCCAGTTGTTGCCATGATCCGCTTGATCTGGTCGTCATCCATCATGATTGGGTCAAAGGGTTCCTCCTTCTGTCCCTTATCCTTTCGGCCTTCCATTTCTCCTCTTTCTATGAGTGCTTCCCCCCTTCCCCCATGCACGTAGGGAAGTTTAGTTGTATAACTCCATTGTCATTATGCCTTTGTTATATAGAAGTATCTTAATAGAAATATACAACGATATAATGTACCTTCCTCGAGGTCCTCATAGAAACTCTTGTTCTATTGCGCTGTACGACTTCGTTGTATCTATTGCAAACTCTGTTATAAAGCCTGCCACAATACTATCAAGCCAAAATTCTACTACACGGGTGAATTTTTTGTTTACTTGTTGTAACTGGTCGATCTGTACGAGGGTCCACTCTAACTATCGGATCTAGTTTGTTGCGTGGTTATCCTTCAACCTTAGTATCCACTCCTGCAATAAGTGTGGAAAATCACAGAAAAAGACTTCATGCAAATCAGTAAAGACATATTTCTCAAGATATTTGTGAGGTGTTACTCTAGGGTTTATCTTATCCTTGTGTGCAAACTCCAGCTCCTTTTTCCTTAGCCAACTTTCGATCTTTTCTTTTGTTGGATTCCACGGTCTAAACATCCCCTTCTAGTGGCTCACTGCTTTTTTTTCTTCTTTAGTATTATCTTGATCCACGTCCCACACATGTTACGTAACTTTTTACAGATCTTCAACGTATCTTAGCTACTCAATCCTCTCTTGTTCCTACCAGTGGTAACAGAACCATTTGATGGTTACTTATGTCCTATCTGAGCTCCTCTTGAGTGACCCAGGGTTCATGTTTGTTAGGGTTTCCAACAAAGCCTCTAAAACTATCGACCTATATGGTAAACCAGAAGGCAACACAGCGCACCAGGTGCACTGTACCGTCTCACCTGAGATAGTCTTAATGGGTGGCTGCAAGACTCATGTGTTTGTATCCTAGTATTGAGTGGGAGATATGAGAACTATGCGTTGAGAGTTCTATTGTAACTTATTAATGCAATACGTTGTTGTTATGATTTATGCAGGAAATATAATAACTCATTCATTTAGCTTATCACTAGCTACTGAAAGACAATAAAGATACACATGTATTCAATCACATAACACAGATATTACTGTGGTTCACCCCTCCCACCGGGTTACATCCACAAATATTTGGCTCTCATCTCTTTTATTATAGTCGTTCAGTTGCTACAACATTGTGCGCTTACAATTCTTCTTAGTTGGGTAAGATCTATATGAGGCTGATTAGATCGCACCAAGCTCCTCAGCCTGCGATCTAACCCTCAATATCTACCCCTCTCTGTCCTCTCTAGCTCAACAACTTACAAAAGTAGGTCATACAGCAAAATATTACATATCGACTCGCTACAACAATTCTCTCTATAAAATATGACTCCCCCCTTCTCTGAGACCTAGGTATCTCTATTTATATGCTTATGGATCTTCAACCATTACAATACATTACCAAAACCCTAACCCTACTATCGTTAAGTTTTCCATGCATGCACGCATCCTTCTTTTCCTTCCAGTGGTCGCTTTCCTCATGCATTCCTTCTTTCCCAAAATTGTCTTTCTTTCCGCCTTGGCCTGCTTCCAACATTATGCCAACAGCTTTTGGGATTCCTCAATATGAGGGCATTGGTGAGTCAAGTGAATGTCCGTGTAAAGATTACATGGAAACTTTACCTTCCTCTTTTCATTTTTACCCTCACCAACATTATTCACAATCTTCTTATCCCCCTTACCCTTCTTGTTCTTAGATTTTATTTTTCCTTTGAATTGTTGGTTACCCTTGGGATTCGTCGATTGCACACTATGTACATCTGAAGTTTGGGTTACAGGGGTAACCAACCTAGGCGTTTGGCTAGCCATAGTCTATTGAATTGATAATTGTTATAACTGATTAGTCAACTAATCTGTGGGCTTGCTCTGTGCTGAGCGTACTATGCCATCGACGTGAGGCCCAAAATGTTGTTTGGTCTTGTCGAAACTCGACCATGGTGCGTGTTGACGATTGAAAACCTCAACGAAGTTTCACCCGCAAAGTGTTGTTAAAGCCTATTATTATAAAAACTAAATAATACTAGTAGGTGGGAACCCCTTGAATTATTAGAGAGAAGATCTGTTCATTTTGATGTTAAGATAATGTGTGACACGGCTCACATGGTCGATGAAGATCTTGTGGCTATTGGTTATACATTGAGCTTATGAAAAGTTGATTCCTTATATGACTACAACCTATGCTATTCATTAATGTCATTTTTGTCTGTTCTTATTGCACATGCATAACAAACATGTTAGTAAAATTACATGAAGGGCAGTTTTGAGAAAGGCAAAGTATTACAACAAATGCAAAAGGGACCTAGTTCTGCAATACTACATGCATGAAAATACTAGTTGATTGTTGTTAAACCCTAGCTAACAAGAAAATGGTTATGAAATTGTGTTGAATTACATTTTTTATATGCATATGGTTGAAATGTTGGTGGCACATTTGGCAAGGTGATAATGCAATGGTTATGCGTTGGTTAATGGAATTTGTCACCGATATACATATGGTTTGAACATCGATGGCTCATTTGGTAAGATAATGGAAGTTATTAGCTATGTGATTTTAATTGAGTTATATAGTCTTTATGCATGGTGATTAAGCTATGGGAAAATTGATCGCACTATCGGTGATAATTCTATACATGATTTCTTGGATTGTATAGTTGACATACAATATGGTCTAGTAAGAAATTGGATATATGATGTAGATGGCGCAATTGGCAAGAAATTGATGCAGATTACAACGCAAATTTTAAATTAATGGTTTTAATGAAGAGCTTGTTGGCATGTACTGATGAGTTAATGTAATGTGGGTGGAGGCAACATGCATTTACTGCACCTCACATTTACCCCTTCGATGGTCGCCACCCTAATCGAGCTATTGTTCATTCTTGTTGATGTGCTATGCCCCAAACTTTTAGCAGGGAAGAACCGCTTGACCAACTCTCATTTTAAGGAATTAGTGCTTTTTGGCCATTTTTTACTTCACTCTAGTTATGAAATGATTACTGGCTTAGGCGTATGGATTAGTGCTTTCCTAAGTGTTGCAACTGTGTGAAATTTTGGTTCTTGAATGGAAATAGATAGTTCTTCCTGTAATATTTTTGCGTTCGTAGAGGTTATCGGTCTTCCCGGTGATAGCTCTTTGTTACTACTACTGGTTCAATTGGAGGGTTTTTGTTTAAGTCTTGGGTGGATAGCCATCTTCACGCACCATCACTATATCCAATCTTTGGCTTTCTTGGGTTTAATGGTCGAAGGTTTTCTGCATCGCTATGTTGTGTTTCACTTCAACATTGGTTGTTTCCACCACTAAGGGTCACGAAGTGAGTGTTCTATTCTTAGCTCGGCCCTGACTCCACCTCAGTACTATGGTAGATGGATGAAGAACACGAGGGTTATACCCTGTGTGCATTAAATAATTTACCCGACCAAATGAGGGCCTCATTTTTTTTCCCCTGTCATGGATTGTTACCTGTCCACAAATGAATCATGTCTTACTTTGTATGTACACCTTGGCCTCGAAGTTCCACTGTTACAAGAAGTCACCTCTGTTCCTCCTGTGATGGCTGCCAAGAAAACCCTTAACCCTCCAGTCTAGAGTTTCCTAGGAATATTGTCGGGCATATCAAGTTGTTATGGGTTATTATGGTCGATTACTTTGAATACGAACTCGCCCATTGGCCATATGGCAGTCAAGTCAATATGGCATTTAGTTACCTCCTTTGTGATAATAGCGATAAACTTTACATTTCCAATTTCATTTCTAAAGTTCACAGTCACCCTCCTTTTGTCAAATAACTCAATATTATTAATGGTGAAGGCTTCTGCCCGATTCAATTCGATGTGAGGGGATGCATAGCTACCAAAACTTGTTCGGTTGATTGATTTCATACCACAATGGTGAATTGTTGGTTGTTATACAATCACTAGTATTTGCACTTATGATGGTTTGGATGATGGCTGGCATTGGTCATGAATGCTTGGTGTTGTTCACACATGTCGCGGTGTTTTGCAAAGTAAATTAATGGGCATGGTAACTATGATTTTTTTGGGGGCCGAATGACTGTAGAAAGTATATCCACTGCATCCTTGTGTTTGTTGATTGAAAAAGCCTGAGTGTGCACAGTTTGGTCAATCACGGTGTGACTAAATCGAAGAAACCTCATATTAAATCAATAGCTCAACATGATATACTGAGTTATATCGTTATTGTGTGTTGTTGTGATAAGAGGGAACGTTGCACCATGGAATTTTGTTTGTTGTGCACTGTGTGTAGTATGGATAGCTTGTTTTTATACTCAAGGATACCCACAAAGTTTTAAGCATGTTATTTATTGCAATTAACCACTGGTTAAAGCAGGCGTGTTTTTTATGACAGTCGTGTTGGATAGGTGGCCTAGCTTTTAAGTCACATTGAATTGTTTCGTTTTTACAATGGTAGAACTACATTGCCTGGGCAACTTACTCCCGCATAGCTTGTGTCTAAATGGTGGTTGTTGGTTGTATGATTAATTGTCTTTTCAGGAATGGAAATATGATCTTGGTTATTTTGATTACTGCATATATATGTGAACGAATATCATTGCATTTTTTATGGGCCCTATTGCAGTAATAGTGACTTCATTATTATTTTGAAAACATGACTTTTGAGTATAGTTTTGGATTGAAGAAATGCATGGCAGTACTTGATGTTGATGCCACAGATTGGAAATGGGTATTGTTCATTAATTGTTATAAAACATAGAGTGTGTGAATGAAGGGAACAAAACCTCTTACAATTTATGTGGAATATTTACTGTTTTATGATGGCATTGTGTTGGATATTTGATTATTGGACAGTGAACTAGTTAAGTACATATCAATTGTTATTCAGTCATGATGATTGTTGGTTGGTGCATATATTCTTACTCTAGAAGGTTTTATGGATCACTTGGTTAATTTCATGAACAGTAACCGCTATCCTCCCCTCCCATTATCTCACTTTCCGCTAATTACAAACCCTTCACTTATCCCATATTCATTTTTTCACTCCCTGTTCTGATATTTATTACAGCCAAGAGAATTTCTTTGTTAAAGTGGATGAAGGTGGCAGTGTCTTGGGTGGATTGGAATGAGGTTTTATTGGTTTTATTTACATTTGATTGTTGTTGTCATTGAGAAGTGACCATTTCTTCTCCCCGTTCATTATATCATATTTTCGCTAATTACAAACCCCTCACATATCCCAGGACACTGTTTCACCCCCCTGCTCATTGATTAACATTAAAACAATTTTTATGGATTGGATTGCATGATTCTGATACATTCTAAGCCAAATCTATTTCATATTTTTAAGAGTTGTCATGTATGGTTATTTAAAATAATATTTGCTAATTGATCACGCATGCAGGATGAGTTTTTTCAGTCAAGGTAGCCATGGCTGAGGAAACAGAGGTAGAGGTAATTGGAACTGAGGCCCAAGAAGGCCCAGGTTCTCCATACATTTTGACGTTGATTCAAAAGAGCTTGGTAATTTGTTTCATGTTGGATTATTTAATTGGATTGGGCAGGGAATAGTCCAACCTAGTCCTGAGAGGCCTCCTTTCCAAGCACCACAACCACCTAGTATCCCTGTACCTCCTCATGTCTCATTGCAACCCGAGATCCCTCGAAATGATGGATGGCAGGAGATTGTCCACCCGACAGTCTCCCAACATCGTGGCTGGACCAACTTGTCCTTGCCTCCTCCTCTACCAATTAACCCCATTATCCAGGCTTCCCCTAATCACTCGCTAGTGGAATCCTCCCATACTAGAAAGAGATTGAAGACTGAAGCCCACCATGCACTTGATAAAGGAAAATCCATTGTTGCCCCTTCCTCACCCTCCAATGACTCTGACAAATCCATGTCTTCCCAGATGCATTTGAGGGACGATTGTTCCCACGTGATCAGCGAGATCAAGCCTAAAGGCTCTGCATAGCCAAAGGCAAATTCAGGAAAATCAAGAGGTGACAACAACAACCAAGGAAGGGTTGCATCACAGATTGGGAAATATGGATTTTGAGTTTTATGTTATCTATTGTGTTATGACAATTGACTTAATGGATCTTTGGACATCATGTTTTATTTTGGATATATGAGTATTATTTTTGAAATAATTTCGAGTTTCATGAGTTAAAATTGCCAAAAGTAAATATGTTGATGGGAGACACAAGGAGGTGTGTTTTTCTTAACTAATGGTTATGTTATGATTGTTATGAATTAAAGGGAGTCACAAGGGGTCCCACCTACTAGTTATTATTTATTTATGACCCTTATTATGATTATTACCTTTCCCCCCTAACTAAAGTTAGTTGAGTCTTTTAATTAACTTAACTAATGAGTTGGTTTAACTACCTTAGCCAATTCTAACTTGTTAAAATCAAAAGGAAAGGGAGGAACAAAAGGAGGAGAGAAGCAGAAGCATGTTAAGGTTTTCTCTTTGAGTTTATGTTGAGATAGTTCTATTTTCATTCATTCATATATTCATCACAACCTAATTATCTTTTGTGATAGCAGGGTCTTAATGTGGACAACAATATTCAGGGCTGAATCAAATCATCCAGACACTTTTTTTCAGAGGTATTTATCTATGTTTGATAGTCCGTGTAGACTTTTCTATTTGTGAATTAATTTTCATGACTGATAAATGCTATTGTGCAGAGTCAAGTGGGCAATGATCTGTGTCAAGTTGATTGTTAAGCCCTAAATAGTGGCTCATTACCCCTTAATTGGGGCATATTACATTAGTAATGTTATTTTATTTATGTCGGCTTTAGTCCATTAGTTGTAATTATACCTCCTAGTCTCCTATATATACCAATAAGACATTTTCATTTAGAATCATCTTGTATTTGAACATTTATGTGGGAATAAAGAGGTTTCCCCCTTGAAGAGGCTTATTATCTAAATTTATCTCTTTTTCAAGGCATTGAGTACTTATTCTGAGGTTTTTCTATGCTATATTGATATTTGGTTCCTAACATATGGTATCAGAGCTCAGGGTCTTGGGGTTTCACTGCTACATTTGATACACCTTGGAATTTTCACTATAACATTTTGTATACAACGATTTAGAAGGAACGGCTTGGTCGTATTTAGTATACAGATCAAGGTACATTGGGTTAAAATTTCATCTCCTGAGGCCTTATACTTTCAGAGATACAACCTTTCCAAGATAGGGTTCTGGAATCATCCTGAATTGAGTCATTGTGGAATTTTCACTATAATTTTTTTTTGTAATGTTTCAGACCCTAAAATATGGAGGCTATTCACTTAAATTAGTAAGGTATCTGTGGTAACAATTTCAGCTTCTGGGTCATATTACATTTGTAGATACACCCTGTGGAAGATAGGGTATCTAACTAGTCCTATTGACCAGTCTCAAGCAGGTGTTTCAGGTAAAACAATCATAACATCTTCCTAGAGTATCCAAATTGAGTGAGACTAGTTGCATTGGATAGTGGACAAACCATAGTAGTTCTGGTACAAGTTTCAAAATTTTATATCAATTATTTTGTGCGGGGCACACTATACAAGTAAGATCTCCGGGAAAGTAAACAAATCAGCAAGTTGTGGGGAAGTTACCGTAAATTCCACTTGGCACATCCAATTTTGATCAGACCTGTGGAATTGCAGAGAAGAAATATCAAAGACCTACAAAAAATAAATTTTCTTACTTAGAAGGGTCAAAATTTTGGAGATACAATAAAATGAAGATTTTCTAGCAGAACCACCTCAAAATCAAGGTTTAAAGTGATACTTGGCCAACATGCCACCAAAAAAGGGAACTTCTACACCAGATAAGCCTCTAGACAATCCTACTTGGACTCTTGATGAAGTTGAAGAAATGCGTAGGGACATAAATGATTTACAAAAGAAGACAGTAACAAAATATGAACTACAAGAGATGGAAGCTAAGTTGGAGGCAATAAATACTAAGATGGATGGTTTAAAAGGGGAGATCATGGAAGGATTGAAAACATTCCTAATAGAGAGGACACCTGAAAGTGAAAATGTATCCCATGAAATTCATGATGAGGGCACAAGGAAGGTGAATCAATAATGGAGAAACTCCAACTTTGGGTTGAAGACCAACCAGGTTCTTAAGATCGATATGAGGAAGTTTGATGACAAGGACCCTATCACATGGATACTTCATATGGAGCAATTATTTGATCTACATAATGTGCCACATACACAAAAGGTACGAATTGCTTCTTTATATTTAGAACCCAATCAATTTTTATGGTATCGATGGATTTGTTCTCACAAATCACTCGTCACGTGGACAATTTTCATGGAAGAAATGATAACACACTATGAATATACACGGAGCAATACCTTCTTTAGCCAATTGATAAATCTCAAGAAAAAGGGTTCAGTTACAGAACACATTGATAACATCCAAAGATTAAATATAAAGGTAACAGATATTCCAGATGAGAACTTGATTCATGTATTCATAGGAACTTTAAAGGATAACATTCAACATGAGGTTCGCCTTTGGGAACCCAAATCATTGGAGAATGCATTTAGAGTGGCAAGAAATGTTGAAAGTAAAAATATGGATATGGATACTAGAAGGACCAATCCTAACATCTATAGAGAGAATAATGCTCCTTCTTCTAAAACACCTCAACCTACAAGGTTGACACCTCAACAATTGGATGAAATAAAAGAAAAAGGTTTATGCTTTAATTGTGACAACAAGTACAGTAAAGGACATAAGTGTGGTGAGAAGAAATTATTCTACATAGATTGTGAAGAGGACGAAGAACAAGAACAAGAACAAGAACCATCTCAAGATGAAAATGTAGAAGCAATTTCATCTGAAGAGTTGACTCCCATGATATCGTGTAATGCCTTGGCTAGAATTAGCACTCCTCAAACCCTCAAGATCGAAGGATATATCAAAAAGAAAAATATAATAGTCTTAATTGATTCTGGAAGTATTCATAATTTCATTCACTATAAATTAGCCAAAGCTCTCAATTGCTTTGTATATCAAGCACCAGAGTTTCAAGTAATGATTGGAGATGGAGGAACTATCAATTGCTCAGGAAAATGAAATAATATCAATCTTACTATATGGGAATATGTAATGAAGAGTCAAATGATTTCTATACCCATGGGTGGTGTTGATGTTGTACTAGGAATCCAATGGTTACAATCATTAGGAACAGTGGATTTTAATTTTCAAGAACTTTTCATGAAATTTTCATTGGAAGGAAAAGAAATTGAGTTAAGAGGTATCA
>ML793168.1:422737-442561 GCA_009831015.1 Picea engelmannii
AGGTGATAAGCTCTAATGGCATGACAAAATTATTGAAAAAGGGGCATCAAGGTGTTATTGCACAACTATGCTCACTAGATGTTCAAACATCTAAGCCATCTATTCCTTTAGATCTCCAAGGGATCATTGATAAGCATTCCAAAATATTTGAAGATATTCCCAAAGGTCTTCCACCCACTCGAAATCATGAACATGATATTCACCTAATTCTTGGGAGTGTTCCTCCTAACATCAGGCCATACAGATACCCTTATTCCCAGAAGAGTGAAATTGAGCGCATGGTTGAAGAAATGTTAGAGTCTGGCATTATTAGACCTAGCCAAAGTTCTTACTCTGCACTAATGGTAATGGTATTCAAGAAATATGTCTCATGGCGTATGTGTCCAGATTATAGAAACCTCAACAAGATCACTATTAAAGATAAGTTTCCCATTCCCGTCATTGATAAATTGTTAGATGAACTACATGGAGCAATCTATTTCACAAAGTTGGATCTTCGTTCAGGTTATCATCAGATTAGAATGAAGGAAGAAAATATCCCAAAAACAACATTCCTAACTCATGAAGGCCATTATGAATTTTTGGTCATTCATTTTGGCCTTACAAATGCACCTTCCACATTCCAAGGGTTGATGAATTCCATTTTCAAGCTCTTCCTTCAAAAATTTGTGTTAGTATTTTTTGATGATATACTAATCTATATCAAGTCTTTGGAGGATCATGTGCAACATGTTGAGAAGGTGCTACAACTACTAAAGGAGCAACAACTATATGCCAAACCATCCAAATACTTCTTTGGAGTGAAGGAGGTAGAGTATTTAGGTCATATTGTATCTCATTAAGGTGTCAAGGTAGACCCTAACACGATTAAGGCCATGATGGACTGGCCGATTCCCAAAACATTGAAGAATATTAGAGGATTTTTGGGTTTGATAGGTTACTACCGCAAGTTTGTTCAGCACTATGGAAGAATAACAACACATTTAATGACACTAACTAAGAATGATGCATTTTCATGGACTCCAGAGGCAACTAAATATTTTGAACAACTTAAAGAGGTGATGTGCAAAGCTCCTGTCTTGACCACTCTAGACTTCACAAAAACCTTTATTGTGGAATGTGATGCCTCGAGAAATGGAATTGGTGTCGTCCTAATGCAAGAAGGAAGGCCCCTGGATTTTGAAAGTCGACCACTCAAGGGAAAGGACTTACACTAACCCATTTATGAGAAGGAAATGATGGCAATACTACATGCATTGAAGAAATGGCGTCCTTACCTAATAGGTAGGCACTTCAAGGTCAAAACAGATCATGATAGTCTTAAATACTTCTTGGAACAAAGACTACCTTCAGAAGAAAAACAAAATGGGTAACCAAGATATTGGGTTATGATTTTGAAATCATCTATAAAAAAGGGAAGAAAAATGTTGTGGCAGATGCACTCTCAAGGAAGGATGAAGATGTTGAGGCCTTTCTCTATGCTATCTCGATCATCCAACCCGATTGGATAATAGAATCAAGGGATGAATGGAAGAATGACAAAAAAGTGTGGACTCTCATTCAAAGGTTGCAGCAGGGTTCCAGGGAATCAGATACATCTACATAGAAAAATGATTCACTATGGTACAAAGATCGCTTATATTTATGTAAGAACTCCCAAATAAAAAAAAAGGTACTATTGGAATTGCACACCTCTCCAGTAGGAGGGCACTCAGGATTTTTAAAAACCTACCATAGGGTCAAGAAGGAATTTTTTTGGGATGGCATTAAAACTGATGTTCAAAGGGTTGTGGCAGAATGTTTGGTTTGCCAACAAAATAAGGTGGAAACAATTAAGACCCCAGGTCTTTTACAACCATTAGCCATCCTAAGTCAATGTTGGGAGGAGGTTTCCATGGATTTCATCACAGGTTTATCGAAGTCTGAAGGAAAGAGTGTCATCGTGGTGATTGTTGATAGACTAACCAAGTACACACAATTTTGTGCACTCTCTGATCCCTTCAAATCCAGTACAGTTGCCACCGCATTCATGGAGACAGTTCAAAAGCTACATGGTAGCCCAAAGATTATTGTAAGTGACATAGATCCCATATTCACTGGACATTTTTGGACAAAATTATTTTCTTGTTTGGGTACTCAATTGGCTCATAGCTCATCCTATCATCCTCAATCTGATGAACAAATAGAGGTAGTGAACAAATGTCTGGAAGGCTACCTTCGTTGTTTTGTCTCTGATAAACAAACACAATGGTTCAAATGGTTACCCTTGGAAGAATGGTGGTATAACACTTCCTTTCATACTGCAACAAAAATGACACCATTTATTGCACTCTATGGATACCACCCTCCTTCCATCACTTCTTCTCTAAAATAGAAATCTAAGGTTCAAGTAGTGGAAGATCACATCGAGCATCAACAACAAGTTCTCCAAATATTAAAGGACAACCTAACCATGGCACATAATCGTATGAAAGAACAAGAAGATCAACATCATAGTGAAAGAAGTTTTGAAGTAGGGGATTGGGTGTTTTTAAGACTACAAACATACAAAAAGATGTCCCTCAAGCAAGCCAAGAAGGATAATAAATTATCACCAAAGTACTATGGCCATTATAAGGTGTTGCAAAATATTGGTACTATTGTTATCGGGTTAATTGTTAAGTGCGGACACAAATCAATCCCCCTAGCTTCACTACGAAACTAGAACAAAACAATACAATACACTACTCTTTCCTTAGATTCGATTATCAAATGAGAAATGGATCTAGAACATACCTTTTAAATATTGAAGATCCAACTTCGCCAATGTAATCCAAGCTTCGTCACGAGGTTTATGAGAAATATCTACAAATAAGCAAAAGCCAATGAAGACAAGAATAACAGAGTCTATTTGATATGAAACTATGTATGTGATCAAGGAATCATACAATATGGACAAATAACATTCATATAGGAAAGAAAGCATATTTGTATTAAAGAATGTGGAAGAAAGATACAACCAGATGCCTTGATGTCGTTAGGTTCCTTCCAATAGTTCCTTGCTTCCCACACACTTCTTGCTCCAAGGATTCTGAGACCATGGATCTGATAGTTACTCACAATCTATCTTGACAAAGAAAATCTCAAATCCAACATACCAAGCTAACTATCTCAAGCCAAATTTCTAATCTCAAAGGCTCAAGAACTTTCCAACCCAAATAAGATAACTTTATCCATGAGAGCTCCTCTCCTTTTATAATCTGAAGAGGATAAGGTGAGGAGGTTAGGATGATCCCACTAAATCATGAAAGCGAGTAAGATCCAAACCATTTGTGGGTCACCTCATCATAGAAGCTTCTCCTTCTAGAAGCATCAAGAAAATGCTTGTTTTTCCCATGTATGAAGGCTGTCGCACCCTAGCTATACTGCAGCCTGCAAAAATCCTCCTTAATAGGGTTTTAACAAAGGAAAATACAACTTCTTCTCTCAAGCAAAGCTCTTCTCCCTTCTTTCTTTAGGAATTCAGGCCACTGACCCCTCTGAAGAAAACAAATAGTTTTACATCATTAACGATCATAAGGGTGATGAAAATAATGTGAAACGATTGTGGCATACAAATTGGAGTTGCCCGCATCTTCACAAGTACACCCAGTTTTCCATGTTGCATGCTTAAAGAAGGTTATAGGTGACAAGATCCCAGTTCAAACTATATTGCCAGAACTTGATGAGGAAGGAAAAATCATATTGGAGCTTGAAGCCATCACTGACACAAGAATTCGCTAGCTGAGGAATAGATCCATTTCAGAGTATCTCATTAAATGGAGGAAACTACCGGCTGAAGATTACACTTGCGAAGATGAGTCTTTTATACAGAAGCATCCAGAGTTACTCAAGCGTTGTGGACAACACTTGTCTTAAGGGGAGGGGCATGTTAAGCCCTAAATAGTGGCTCATTACCCCTTAATTGGGGCATATTGCATTAGTAATTTTATTTTATTTATGTCGTCTTTAGTCCATTAGTTGTAATTATACCTCCTAGTCTCCTATTTATACCAAGGAGACATTTTCATTTGGAATCATCTTGTATTTGAACATTTATGTGGGCATAAGGAGGTTGCCTCGTCAAAGAGGCGTATTATCTGAATTTCTCTCTTTTTCAAGGCGTTGAGTACTTATTCTGAGGTTTTTCTATGCTATATTGATATTTGGTTCCTAACACTGATCCATCTTTTAGAGTTCAGTTTTGGTTTTCTGTCAGAGGTCCTTTTGTATGTTCCATCGAGGATGTCTAAGTTTGACTTTGGTCCAAGATCTATGTATGAGATTTTGTAAAGAAAATGACTCTTTGGTGAATTGGAATGAAATAAAGGATTTATTTATGTCTCAACTGTCTTGATTATCATCTTGGTGTCTTTACTTCTATTCTTACATTTATTTCAATAGCTATTATATTCAAAAAATTACATAAAAAAGGAATTTCCAGCAAGCTTTTTGTTGAAAAAAGACTAGCATAAGAGCTCGTAATTAATACTTGTGAGTTAGGATGTTATTTTTGTTGGCTATAAACATAGGGTGATATTCCCGTCTACTTTTATTTAGCCAAGTAAAGTCTGAAAATGCTTGAGTAAGATCAATTCATATCTTTTCCTCAACATTTATTTGGTGATCATACTGGGGAGATCTATGATATCTCTCTAGTTAAAATTTTTATATTCAATTTTTCATCGATACATCTTTCTTTTATGAAATTGATTCTTTGATTATTTTTTCTATTAATGATTGTTCTTGTTGCAAGGTAGCCCAATATTGAGCCCGGTCTTCAAGACCAGACCAACATTGCTTTGAACCTGTTTAACACCATTCTAGACACTGCCAATACCCATGCCGAACTCAACCATTCTTGGGCAGCAATTGAACGAGATATTAGTTCTCAAGAACAATTTGAGGCTAGACGTAGACAGCCTAGAAATCAGCAGTAACCTTTTGTATATTTAGTTTTGTCCTTTCTTTCATGTCCTTAGATTCTTGTGCTTCTAGAAGAAGAAGGGGTTTATCACCTGAAATCAATCCTATTGCTGAAATAGGAAGAAGAAACGTAGTGTTATATGTCCAACAAAATGATCTAAGGAGGAATTTATCTGATTCATCTATCTCGTCTTTCTTTCCCTTATCTATCATCCACAAGATGGAATCTAGTGGTGGCTTTGGTGGCACTGAAAGTGATCCATCTTCCCAATATTCATCGTCATCGGTGAATGGTAGCTTGTACAGCCACCATATCCCTATCCAATATACTACAAACCCCACCAAAATCATTAAGAAGTATGGGATTTTTCAGTTCGAAGAAGATGCCACAACCACACCATGGCATGTGTCCTCTCCTCTTAACTTAGCACCTTCTACTCACCCACTTTCAAAGTTTAAAGAGCACTTGCCTAGGTTTTCAGAAAATAACACTGTTAGTACTGACGAACACCTAGTGGCATTTTCTAATGCTTGTCATAACATAGGGGCTAACGACAATGACACTTGCATGTGCTTGTTTGTCAATTCCTTGGAAGGAAAGGATGCAGCCAACTTCTTTGACCTTCCTCCTAAGATCCTATCTACTTGGGAGGAATTAATCTATTGGTTCCAATCCACTTATGGGCAATCCAAAAGCCTTGCCGAGAAGTTAAGGGAATACAATAACATCACTTACAAAGATGGTGAGACCATCAAGTCTTTCAACTTGTGTTTCACCAAGTTTTACAATCAGATCCCCGAACTTATCCGCCCTCAGAACCAAGCCTCTTTCATGCATTACTACAATGTGTTGCCTTATCCTTACCGTCATATACTTGAAGAAAAAGCCATTGATAATCTCAGTTCTAACCTACACACTTGCTCAAAGTATGAGGAACAACTTGAACGAACTGGTCTACCCTAGGGAGAAATAGTTAGGCAGACAGATATGTTCGCTCTCTTACATCTAGTACAAGATATGAAAAATCGTATGATAGCATTTGAGTGGAAGGGTACTATCTCCCCTCTCACCCCTGGAGATTCATCCTCTTCTGCACCCCCTTTTAGAAGTTCAATTGAAAACAATTTTCAGCCTAGGGCCATCCCACCTCGGAGTTGGTGTAAATTTTGTGAGGAGCACCATGAAGAAACCACATGTGAGGTAAAGAAGAGTGCCAGAGATAAGATCTTTGGTAAAAAACTAGAAGATACTATCATTGTCCTAGACTTTGCAGAGCCAGAGGATGTCATGGTTATTAACACTAGGAGCAAAGCCTATGCTCCCAAGGGTAAATTTGATCCTCCTCACAGTTCTCTTATCCCTAGCTCATCCTCAACAGCTGTTACATCCCAGGTTCCTAAAATTCTTGAGAGTCAAAGAATCACCCCCCTCCTCCCTCTTCTAAATACAATATCTTGAATCAATTGGCCAACATCAAAGTAGATGCAACCCTCCTAGACGTGGTTGTCATCCCTGAACAACAAATGCATTTGAAACATTCATGGAAGGAAAATATTTTGTTGTAGCCAATCTTTCCGAAGAGGTAGACGAAGAGGATTATTCTGTAAATAAGGTAGGTGTTTTACATACCCTATAAAACCCTCCCCTTTTATATTTCTATAAATATCATGGATAAGATCTCCCATTGTTGCCTCATTGATGGTGGTTCAGGCCCAAGTGTCATGTCGAAGATTATTATGGAAGAGATAGGCTTGTATTGTACAAACAAAAATGCCAGAAGCATGCTCTCCTATAATAGTCTACAACAAACAACCATAGGCGAGATTAAGGATGTAACCTTGGTTTTATGCCCTCATCCTGAGATAAGGACAACCCTCAGCATTCAAGTGATTGATATGCCTTTGAGAAATTATTCGATTATCTTGGGGAGAGATTGGAAAGCCCTAATAGGTGGATACCTCTCACTTGATGGGACGCATTTATCCATTCCTCGGAATGGTAAGAATATTATAGTCCTTAGAGAAGGAAGAATTTCACCCTACATAGAGAGTGTTTCACAATCTAGCGTGAACTATATCGAATAATACATAGGAGTGTATTCCATATTTGTTGAAGAAGATAATATCCCTTTGGAAAGAATTGGTTCAGATGATGAGTTATGGCGTATGCACTTTGATACTTCACACTCTAACGAAGGTAACGGGGCTGGTATTATCTTGGTTTCCCCTGCAGGAAAAATTCATAATCTGTCATACAGGTTGGAGTTTGCTTGTTCAAACAACGCCGCTGAATTCGAAGCTTTGTTGTTAGGTCTTGAGAACGCCCTTAATCTTGGTTGTAGTCACCTTTCAGTTTTCAGAAATTTTGATCTTGTTGTGAACCTGATACGTAATACATGCTCTCCTAGTGGAAAGCTAGTGGAACAATACTCCCAAACTGTTTGGGCACCTGTCTCGAACCTTCTATCTTTCAACATCACTCATGTTCAGAAGGAGTTGAATTCAATAGTTGATCGGTTAATGTCTTTGTAGCCTCTCCTACTCAGCAACTCTCGCCTCGCTGGCCTGATTGTGCTTTCCAATCTCTGCATCATCCATACATTTATGAAAATGAAGGATTATGGAAGGCCCTCCCTGATGATGAGAGAATTTGTGCTATCATCCAAGATGAACCTCTTAAGCCCGAGGAAATTATATCCATGGAAAAAAATAGGATTCGTGAGGGCTTGAATCCTCTTGAGAGTTCATTTTCATTGAGTGTTGGAGGCAATAAGGAAAAACATAAGCAAGAGGAGTTACAACAGAAGGTGGTTAAAACCATCTCCATGAACATTAGGACACCTGGATCTCCGATGAATGTTAAAATAAATGTCCAGTTTTCTGATAAAGAAGAGATGAGGTCTGTCGAGTTACTTGGTGGTTTCAAAATGTTTTTTCTTGGTTTAATATGGATCTTCGTGGTTTTGATCCAGGTATTCTTTAGCATACTATGAAACCAGCTAGGCAAAAACAAGGACTTGTTAACTCTGCACTAAAAACAACCTTTCGAAGGGAGTTGAGATTTTTCTTAAGGCCTGAGATGTTTTTTTTAGTCCAACCTAAATGGGTTTCCAATTGGGAAACTGCTTCGAAGACCACTGATAATATCAAAACTTGTATTTGTCTTCGAACTTTTAGGCAAGCGATTCTGAGAAATCCCTTTTCCCCTCTCAGTATAGAAATGTTTTTGCAACAGGTTGTGGAGTCACAGTTGAATCCCTTACTTGATAGTTTGTTTGGTTACAATAAAATCAAGGTAGAAAGGGAAATTTTTCACAAAACCACTCTTATTACAAATTGTGATACTATGTCTCACAATTGCCTTCCTTCTGGCTTATTTGATGCAAGTATCGCCTTTAAAAGGCCTATACACACGGATTTCAATGAATTGGTCAGTCTCCATGCTTATCTTGATGATTTAATCGTATGCGTCAAAGTGATGATAATTACACTAGCATTTGAAGTATGGAGTCATTTCTAGACTACTTTTGTCTTGGACACTAACTCAGAAATTTTAAAAGAATTACAGAGACAATGGTTTTCCTACAACACTAATAGTCCTCGCTTGAAATATTGCGAGGAGCCAACTTGAAAATTTCTAATGTTGTCTGGATTTTGCTGTATACTAATAGCTTAGCTATGCTTTCAGTTTTTGTGCTTCTTTTCTTGCTTTTAAAAACTTTGATTTATGCTTTCCAAGTTAAGTTTTGGTTTTCCCTGCTGCGCTTCATTTCCATCTTTTATTGTTGTTGTTTTAATTTCTGCTTTTTATTTCTGTTGCGATTTTTGTCTTTATCATCTTTTAACATTTGGTAAAGATGGAATGTTGGATCAATCCTGCCACAGTGACACTCCTGCAAAGCATTGTTAGTTGATAACAATCAAGCTTACACAACTGTTATGATGTCTCCTCTGAAGGGTCCTTGAAATTGTTACATATTTCCACTTCTATCTTACAAGGAATTGGTTATTTCCCACTTCTTCTTACCATTTCTTCATCCATTGAGATCTTAAGAGAAATATTGTAAGCCTTTCTCTTTTAAAGTTAATTTTAAAGTTAAGAGAAGATCCTGGTTGATTAATTATGCATACAGTGGTAAAGGCCCGTCATACTTAACATTTTTCATAAGTTATTCCCGAATTCCTGGTCATTTTTCCATTAAATTTGCTCACTTCCCCCTGTTGCATAATTATTCTGGTTATGTCTTCTAAAATTACTACTCTTGGTCTGCAAAACCATGAGTTCAGAGTTCTAAATCTATTAAAAAAAAAATCCCCTGTGGAGTTGCCAGTTTGTTGACGATTGAAAACGTCAACGAAGTTTCGCCCGCAAAGTGTTGCTAAAGCCTATTATTATAAAAACTAACTAATACTAGTAGGTGGGACCCCCTTGAATTATTGGAGAGCAAATCTGTTCATTTTTATGTTAAGATAATGTGTGACACGGCTCACGTGGTCAATGAAGATCTTGTGGTTATTGGTTATAAATTGAGCTTATGAAAAGTTGATTCCTTATGTGACTATAGCCTATGCTATTCATTAATGTCATTGTTGTATGTTCTTATTGCACCTGCATAACAAACATGTTTTTAAAATTACATGAAGGGAAGTTTTGAGAAAGGCAAAGTACTACAACAAATGCAAAAGGGACCTAGTTCTGCAATACTACATGCATGAAAATACTATTTGATTGTTGTTAAACCCTAGCTAACAAGAAAATGGCTATGAAATTGTGTTGAATTACATTTTTTATATGCATATGGTTGAAATGTTGGTGGCGCATTTGGCAAGGTGATAATGCAATGGTTATGCATTGGTTAATGGAATTTATAGCCGATATACATATGGTATGAACGTTGGTGGCTCATTCAGTAAGATAATGGAAGTTATTAGCTATGCGATTTTAATTGAGTTATATAGTCTTTATCCATGGTGATTAGGCTATGGGAAGATTGATTTCACTATCGGTGATAATTATATACATGATTTCTTGGATTGTATAGTTGACATACAATATGGTCCAGTTAGAAATTGGATATATAATGTAGATGGAGCAATTGGCAAGAAATTGATGCAGATTCCAACGCAAATTTTAAATTAATGGTTTTAATGAAGAGCTTGTTGGCATGTACTGATGAGTTAATGTAATGTGGGTGGAGGCGACATGCATTTACTGTGCGCCACCTTTACCCCTTCGATGGTCGCCACCCTAATCGAGTTATTGTTCATTTTTGTTGTTGTGTTATGCCCCAAAATTTTAGCAGGGAAGAACCGCTTGGCCAACTCTCATTTTAAGGAATTCGATTAACATGTATGTCCTTTTTTTGGACATTCTTGACTTTGCTCTGGTTATGAAATGATTACTAGCTCAGGCGTACGGATTTGTGTTTTCCTAAGTGTTGCAACTATGTCAAATTTTGGTTCTTGAATGGAAATGGATAGTTCTTCCTGTAATATTTTTGTGTTCGTAGAGGTTATCGGTCTTCCCAGTGATAGCTCTCTGTTACTACTGTTGGTTCAATTGGAGGGTTTTTGTTTAAGTCTTGAGTGGATAGCCATCTTCACACACCATCACTATATCCAGTCTTTGACTTTCTTGGGTTTAATGGTCGAAGGTTTTTTGCATCGCTATGTTGTGTTTCACTTCGACATTGGTTGTTTCCACTGCTAAGGGTCACGAAGTGAGTGTTCTATTCTTAGCTCGGCCCTGTCTCCGCCTCAGTACTATGGTAGTTGGATGAAGAACATGAGGGTTATACCCTGCATGCATTAAATAATTTACCTGGCCGAATGAGGGCCTCGTTTTTTTTGCCCCTGTCATGGATTGTTACATGTCCACAAATGAATCATGTCTCTCTTTGTATGTACACCTTGGCCTAGAAGTTTCCACTGTTACGAGAAGTCACCTTTGTTCCTCCTGTGATGGCTACCGAGAAAACCCTTAACCCTCCAGTCTAGAGTTTCATAGGAAGATTTTCGTGCATGTCAAGTTGTTATGGGTTATTATGGTCGATTACTTTGAATATGAACTCGCCCATTGGTTGTATGGCAGTCATGTCTGTATGGCATTTAGTTACTGCCTCTATGATAATAGAGATAAACTTTACATTTCCAATTGCACTTCTAAAGTTCACAATCACCCTCCTTTCGTAAAATAACTCAATATTATTAATGGAGAAGGCTTATGCCCGATTAGATTCGATGCGAGGGGATGCATAGCTACCACATCTCGTTCAATTGATTGATTTCCTACCACAATGGCGAATTGTTGGTTTTTATACAGTCACTAGTATTTGCACTTATGATGATTTGGATGATGGCCGGCATTGGTTACGAATGCTTGGTGTTGTTCATACATGTCACGGTGTTTTTCAAAGTAAATTAATGGGCATGGTAACTATGATTTTTTTTGGGGCCGAATGACTACTAAACTGGATGACTCTAGAAAGTATATCCACTGCATCCTTGTGTTTATTGATTGAATAAGCCCGAGTGTGCACAGTTTGGTCAATCACGGTGTGACTAAATCGAAGCAACCTCATATTAAATCGATAGCTCAGCATGATATACTGAGTTATATTGTGACTGTGTGTTGTTGTGATAAGAGGAAACGTTGCACCATGGAATTTTGTTAGCTACACACTGTGTTTAGTATGGATAGCTTGTTTTTATACTCAGGGATACCCACAGAGTTTTAAGCATGTTATTTATTTCAATTGACCACTGGTTAAAGCAGGCATGTTGTTGATGACAGTCGTTTTGGATAGGTGGCCCAGATTTTAAGTCACATTGAATTGTTATGTGTTTACAATGGCAGAACTACATTGCCTGGGCAAATTACTCCTTCATAGCTTGTGTCTAAATGGTGGTTGTTGGTTGTATGATTAATTGTCTTTTCGGGCATGGAAATCTGATCTTGGTTATTTTGATTACTGTATATATATGTGAACGAATATCATTGCATTTTTTATGGGCCCTATTGCAATAATAGTGACTTCATTATTATTTTGAAAACATGACTTTTGAGCATAGTCATGGATTGAAGAAATGCATGGCAGTAGTTGATGTTGATGCCTACATATTGGAAATGGGTATTGTTCGTTAATTGTTATAAAATGCAGAGTGTGTGAATGAAGGGAACATAACATCTTACAATTTATATGGTATATTTACTGTTTTGTGATGGCACTCTGTTGGATATTTGATTATTGGACAGTGAACTAGTTAAGTACACAGTAATTGTTATTCAGTCATGATGATTGTTGGTTGGTGCATCTATTCTTACTCCAGAAGGTTTTATGGATTGCTTGATTAATTTCATGAACAATAATCGTTATCCTCCCCTCCCATTATCTCACTTTCCGCTAATTACAAACCCTTCACATATCCCATATTCATTTTTTCACTCCATGTTATGATATTTATTATAGCCAAGAGAATTTTTGTGTTAAAGTGGATGAAGGTGGTAGTGTCTTGGGTGGATTGCAGTGAGGTTTTATTGTTTTGCTTTAAAGTTTATTATTTTTTTCATTGAGCAGTGACCATTTCTTATCCCCATTCATTATATCATATTTTCACTAGTTACAAACCCCTCACATATCCCAGGACATTGTTTCACCCCCCTGCTCATTGATTAACATTAAAACAATTTGTATGGATTGGATTGCATGAGTTTGATACATTCTGAGCCAAATATATTTCATATTTTTAAGAGTTGTCGTGTATGGTTATTTAAAAGACTATTTGCTAAAAAAAATTTTAAAGTAAAAAAGGTAGAACCTGCTATATTAAGTTATCAGAGAAACATTGACAAAATACACAGAGATATAGTTATGAGCCACCAAAAATGTTGTCGTTTTACCGGAAACCAGCATAGTTTGGAAAATTGTTTTTCCCTCTGTCATGCTCGAAGGAAACTAGGATAGATGGCCATAGGTCAAGTTTATATGTAGCAACAACATGATTAAACATAAAACAAACTAGCAAAGGAGAACCTAGATACTCGATGACCTGTCGCCCTTGCCTGTCTGCCACGTGAACCTGGCTGGGATGGCGAATGGCTGCACATAGAATGGACATTTCCTCTTTACTGGAGCATTGGATTATGCGTCAAGGAGCAATTCCAGATGTTGTCCCATGAGAAGGGATCTGTGCTCCTGGTCTGCCATGTGGCCTCGGAGTTTGAACACCAGAGCCAGATGCTCTGCACGGAGGAAAGGACCATGCAAGTCATGATTACCTGCATCGTCGAAGATTTCATTCCCCACTTCCACATTCATCCCAGCTCTGGCCTCGATCTCAGTCAGTTCTGCACTGACCGCTTCCTCCTTCATCTCTAGTCTGGTCTCGTCCACGTTCCCTTCAGCGCAAGCCTTGTCCCGAGCCTCATCCTCAATCGTTACCTGCTTAGCATCGTTGGTGGGGATGTAGTCACCCGTCCACGGTATCTCCTCAACGATGCACACAGGGAATTCTTCTGTCGTCTCGTCTTTAGGACTGCTACCATCCTGTAAGTCCGGTGCCATGGCTTGGGGTTCTAGGGTGGTCACGAATTCCTCCACGAACGATGTTTCTTCAACATAGCAGGTTGGAAACTCGTCCGCGGCGCCACCCTCCAGACTGCTTCCAGGCTCAATTGCCATGGTATGACTACTACGCTCTGTCCCAGTCTCAGCAATAATGGCATGCAGAGCCAATTGGTCAGCGCAAGCCCTCTTCCAGAGAATGGAGGTCGCCATCGACAGAGCGCGCTCCAGGTTATTCCTCCTTTGCCCTTGCTCTTTGTGGGTGTACCAGGTTGAGCCACGGCAAGGCCTACCTTGCTTCCTGTTCATTGTTGCTGAGTGGTGGATAACAATGCAGAGAGAATGCAGCGAAATGAAAGTGAGCAAAGATGATAAGGAACCAGAGATACACTAGAGCTCCCAACCAATGGGGAGGTCCAAAATGAGAGCGAACCAGCTCTGTCCAGGCGCTCGAAGTTTTGAATTTCCAAATGACGGATTCGCCTGGCTATCCATAAACCCTGTCATGTTGAGTGCGGTATGAGCGAGAGATTTCATGCGAGGGAGGATTCCCTCCTCCATATAGTGGCTATAATGGCCGGCTACCATCGTAAATACGGAGAGGATGGGTGGTGGCCATCAGCATTTATTCTATGGCTCAATGCAGAACCTAGTGGCAAGGCATTGTTGCGTGTCACCCCATTCAGGGAAGACTATTTGCTAATTGATCATGCATGCAGGATGAGTTTTTTCAGTCGAGGCAGCCATGGACGAGGAAACAGAGGAAGAGGTAATGGGAATCGAGGCCCAAGAAGGCTCAATTTCTCCATACATTTTGACTTTGATTCAGAAGAGCTTGGCCAATTGTTTCATGTCGGATTCTTTAATTGGATTGGGCAGGGAATATTCCAACCTAGGCCTGAGAGGCCTCCTTTCCAAGCCCTGCAACCACCCAGTATCCCTGTACCTCCTCATGTCTCATTACAACCCAAGGTCCCTGGAAATGATGGATGGTAGGAGATTGTCCACCCGACAGTCTCCCAACATCGTGGTTGGCCCAAATTGTCCTTGCCTCCTCCTTCATCTGTTAACCCCATTGTCTAAGATTCCCCTAATCACTCACCAGTGCAATCCTCCCATGCTAGCAAGAGATTGAAGACTGAATCCCACCATGCACTTGATAAAGGAAAAACCACTGTTGCCACTTCCTCACCCTCCAATGACTCTAAAAAATATGTGTCTTCCCGAATGCATTTGAGGGACGATTTTTCCCACGTAATCAATGAGATCAAGCCTAAAGGCTCTGCACAACCAAAGGAAAATTTAGGAAAATCAAGAGGTGACAGCAACAACCAAGGACAGGTTGCATCACGGACTGGGAAATATGGCTTTTGAGTTTTATGTTATCTATTTTTTTATGAAAGTTGACTTCATGGATCTTTGGGCAACATGTTTTATTTTGGATATATGAGTATTATTTTTGAAATAATTTCGAGTTTCATGAGATAAAATTGCCAAAAGTAAATATGTTGATGGGAGACACAAGGAGGTGTGTTTTTCTTAACTAATGGTTATGTTATGATTGTTATGATTGTTATGAATTAAAGGGAGTCACAAGGGGTCCCGCCTACTAGTTATTATTTATTTATGACCCTTATTATGATTATTACCTTTCCCCCCCAACTAAAGTTAGTTGAGTCTTTTAATTAACTTAACTAATGAGTTGGTTTAACTAACTTAACCAATTCTAACTTGTTAAAAGAAAAAGGAAAGGGAGGAACAAAAGGAGGAGAGAAGCAGAAGCATGCTAAGGTTTGCTCTTTGATTTTATGTTGAGATAGTTCAGTTTTCATTCATTCATATATTCATCACAACCTAATTCTCTTTTGTGATAGCAGGGTCTTATTGTAGACAACAATATTCAGGGATGAATCAAATCATTCAGACACTTGTTTTTCCGAGGTGTTGATCTATCTTTGATAGTTTGTGTAGACTTGTCTATTTGTGAATTCATTTTCATGACTGATAAAGGCTATTGTGCAGAGTCGAGTGGGCAGCAATTTGTGGCAAGCTGATCCAACTTTTAGAGTTCAGTTTTGGTTTTTTGTCAGAGGTCCTTTTGTATGTTCTATTGGGGATGTCTAAGTTTGACTTTGGTCCAAGATCTCTGTATGAGATTTTGTAAAGAAAATGACTCTTTGGTGAATTTGAATGAAATAAAGGACTGATTTATGTCTCAACTGTCTTGATTATCATCTTGGTGTCTTTACTTCTGTTCTTACATTTATTTCAGCAATTGTTATATTCAAAAAATTACATAAAAAATGAATTTCCAGCAAGCTTTTTGTTGATAAAAGACTAGACTAAGCACTCGTAATTAATACTTGTGATTTAGGATGTTATTTTTGTTGGCTATAAACATAGGGTGATATTCCTGTCTACTTTTTTTTAGCCAAGTAAAGTCTGAAAATGCTTGAGTAAGATCAATTCATATATTTTCCTCAACAGTGCGTCCGACATGATCTCATACAAGGCACCAAGGACTTTAGGAACCACTCAAGAAAAAATGTGGGAGGAACCTTAACTTTGATCAAGCTCTTTCATTGACACCATTCTCAGAAGTGATCCGAGATATGGACGACTTTTTTTTTCTCAAATTTGACTCGCAACTCAGTGTCAGCATCATATATTATTGGTAACTGGAAATGGTTTAATAAAACCATATCCGGGTCGTTGAAGTAAGCGTAATTCGAGCTATCAAGCTCAATATACCATTTCACTTTACCCACTATAAGAGTGCATTGAAACAAATGCAATTGAATGGAGTCATCCTTTAACGAGTTGGATGAGCACCATAAATGAAATATTGTAACATGATCGCTTGGATATTCGCCAAGATTTCCTTCAAACTTAGGGATGTTTGAGGGAAACTTAGTCAGCATGGGGGGCCAACGTGAATCATGACATATCGGGTTGTTCAACAGCCTCGACAAGTCTGGAAAATGAAAATTTGCTAAGAAAAGGTAGTCTAGGTTGTGGTGGATTCAAAGGAAAAGAGGGGCCTGGATTTTGATTGGCACCAGGTTGCCAGAAAAAGTTTGCATCCTGGATAGGTTTTTGGTAGAAACCATGGTGGCCCTAGCTAGTAAATGGAGTTTTCATTTGATTCTGCATCATCGACTAATTCCCATAGTTGGATGACATACCTTGTATAGGGATTTCTCTTAGCATGGTATTTCAAGGACCTTGGTTATGGATTCCCCCATCTAACCCTCCTGGCATAGGTATTGAATCCTTCTCGGGGTTCCACTGAGTATGGGAGGGGTTTCCCCCGATCAACATCCCTTGCGAAGGAAATGATCCCTGCCAGCGATTTCCAAGACCTTGTGAGGAGTAAACTATTGTCATCTCTCCCTGTGAAGGAATGAATTCTTGCATAGGGTTTGGTTGACCAAATATGGGGTTTCCCCCTTCCAAGAAAGTAGACGATGAGAAAGCATTATTTCCAAACGCACCGAACAAAGAAAAAGAAATAGACCCTACCAGAGTCATATAGGATTGAGGTTCATGACTCCCCCCGCTAAACAAACTAGAGCTGGTGTTAAGCCTGATTATTTGCTGGAAAGTGCCTCCAAGCGAAGGGGATGGAGGAGGGATATGATCCCCATCGTAAGGGATAGTGGTAAACAGAGAATTGGTGACTACGAGAGATCCTTGTAAGGTAGCATTAAATCTCCCTTCCCCGAGACCAACAATATGTAGAGTAGAGTAGGTTAAGATCAAAATAGAATCGAAACTCGACATCCCATATGAAAAGGGAGTGCCAGACATGTTCTGGATAAAGGGAACAATGGTCATAGTCGTTGAGGGGACTATGCCACTGCCCGAAGTTGTGGGTGTCTGGATAGTCGTAGTCCTGATGGGTGGAGGTGGGCGAGGAGGCATGACACCCCCTCCTGCGACAGCCGATATGGGAGTATGAGGACTCCCAGAAGAGGTATCACTAGTTTCTTCCATCATCTCTCGTCTAACAAACTGACGTTCAGGTGAAGTTACCTCAAGAGGGACTATATGAATAAGAAGCGGTGTTGATAAGTTAGTGATCAGAGGGTTTGCGGGCCTGAAATCTTCATCTTCGAGGTCAAAAATGATGGACTCCTCCGGTGAAGGAAAGTCTTCTCTAGGAGTTGGCTCGAGTATAGTTTCCTATGTCCCGGTCCCTTCAAAATAACCCTCTTGATCTAGCCTATACCTTAGTAGTGGCGGAGGTGGCTCCAAAGTGACCGGCGGCAAGCCCTGAAGCCTACGTGAATGGTTGAGATGTTTATCTGCCACCTTGTGAAATGATCAATTGACACTCTAAGGTTAAGCTAGCGTGAAACACAGAGCATACACTAAAAAGTTCTTAATGAAAAATCAAGAAAACAGCTAATTGGCAAGAAGAATAGTTATGCCAATCGACACTAGAGCAACTTACCGATGCAAGTGTAGCTCGAACATGGAAACACACTTTGGGTATACTCTTCAAAGTGAGATCTGAAAATATTCCCTAGGTACCACGATATACCCCCGCAGTCACCCTGTAAGTCCCTAAAAATAGGAAACTAGGTTTTCAACTCGTAGTTTGTCACCAGGTGAGTGGAGTCAACAGTCAGGTTGATCGTAATGATAAGGATAACAAAGTTTGAAGACTTTCAAGGGTACCAAAGGAAAATGATCCAGAAGACAACTGAGGATCTCGAACATATTCGAGGTCCACGAGGCTCCATATTCAAATGCAATCAGATTAAGTCCCAAGAACGACCCTCAATATATGATCCCCACTACGTTTGGTCCGTCTTTGGAGGGGTTATCTCCTCTACCTTTCCTCACGTGACCTTGTGTTTAGCTCCTATGTTAGAGGGGGGTCCCGGTTGACTCTTACGAAACTAGACTCTAACACTCCCTATCACAAACTCTTATGTTTGTTTAAGCGGCCTTGAAGAGTTCCCTCTCCACACCTATTTCAAGGCCCTAAAGACTAGACTACTTGGTGAACCCTACAAACAAAAGTCTAGTTGATTTTAATTGGCTTGATTTACTCAAAAAGGGTACAAACGTGCAACTTATGGTGTTTTCAAGAGATGAAAGCGAAGAAATAAAATCTTTAGAACATTCGTGCAAAAAGTAAACTAGGTTCTACAACTGAAAAATGGCTTTTAATCTTTGTAAATGCAAACTTTCCAAGGTATAGTCCAAGATGCTAAAATGAAAAATGTTTCCTAGAATGCGCTTTTCGTTTTACAATGCAAGTGCAAACTACTAAACTTTCATGGAAATAACAAAGAAGGAACTTTAGAAATGGAACATTTTTCTTTTGTAATAAATAGCCTATGCTACAACTGCCAAACAAAAATGCATAACTAAATGCAACTATAAATTTTTTATTTTTTGAATGCTTAGAAAAGAAAATCACAAGTAAATGATATTTTTTTGTTTTTCAAAGCACAAGCAAGGTAAAGAAAAAAAAAAAGCAAGACTAACACAGACCCTAAGCCACTACTTGAACGTAGGGATTCACTAGAATCTACAGAAGGATCTAACACTTACAAGTTCACCCTAATCCTTAAAAGAAAACAAAAGAAATGAAGAAACAACAAGGGTTCCTTATAAATTGCAATATATTTGAATATTTAACCCAACCAAACACAATCAACAGAGACCCTGAAGAGTTTAGGAAGGCCAGAGAAGCAAAGAGATTCTTTCTAGGAAAGAAAAAATATTTTTAAAAACCGTTCCAAAACATAAAGACGTGTGTTGTGCACGAACATCCTGCATATGTATGGGGGTTGTATACTATGCAGAACAAGTATGTATGTGGGATAGACAAAGGATAGGGTGCATACACCTCTGCAAGTTTTCAAAAAATGAAAAAGGTTTGGACAGGCAATTGGGTAGGGGAGGCTAGTAGGAATCTGGAAGGTGACCAGAGAGCCTAACTGACTCAGTAAACTTAGAAAACTCAAAAGAAATTGAAAAAATAAAATCAAACTAAAATATCCCACTAAGACCCTAGAGAGACTCCCCAGTGGAGTCGCTAATTCAGCTATGGAGAAATCCCCCCTAAACTGGGTCTAAGGAATAGGCAGAGCGATAACTACCTTAAAATATTGATCTACCTCTAATATACCCAAAAACCATATAGACTAAGTGATAAGAGAAAGAGGGAAGAGATGGTTAATGAGTGCACCTTCAATCCTTACGGTTGGTGTAGAGCTCTTTCGCTTGTTGTTGCCTCCTAGATCACAGGTCTCCTCCCAAAGTTGACCTACAAGGGGTTAAGAATACAATGCAACAA
>ML793168.1:451367-483863 GCA_009831015.1 Picea engelmannii
CCACAACAATTGGTGGCATGTTAGAAGAACCAGTTATCTCTATTCTCAAGGTAAGAAGCAACATTAGATTACAAAAATCGGAAAATCTATAAATTTTAGTATTAATGATAACACTCTTATGACTAATTTAAAAGATAAGAAAATTTACATTTGTACTCATACTCATTCACTTTGTATTTTTAGAGGGAACATGATTTAGTTAATTTAAGATTGAGGAAATACAATTTTGATTTGACTACTTAGCAAAGCTTCTTTACCATGTGCGCAATCAATTCAACTCATCTTTATGTTACCCAGCATTGCTTCGCTGCTAGCAGGCATGTTCAGTACACTGATGGTGTTGCTTTGATATCATGCATACATTGCCCCACTGCTAGTGAGCGTCCATAGCCCCGACGGGTTTGTATACACTTCCCACAACTTCCTTTGTATTAAATTTATTGGTCGCCTTTTGATAAATATATTTGAGATTGCATTTTTTTGTAATGGCGAATAGGAAGTGTGGTAATATTTAAAAGTTACTTGTATATATTGAACCTCATGGGGTAAACTAAGACTGTCATCTTAAGATTTGTCATTCTCATTGTTATTTAATTTATTTTAAATGGATTTAAAAACTCTGCTAAGACCTTGCTACAAAGTAATTTCCTTGGTAATCCTTCTTGATAAGAATGAATTAATCATAGGACTTTTTATCTTGATATAATTTTCTATTTTCATGGAATCTAAACATGATTATATGTTATGTATAAACAAGAGATATAAGTAATAAACAACATGCCTATCATTGTTTTAGACAAACAGGAAAAACTGAAACAAAAGAAATCAATCAAACAAAAGACAAAAATAAAAGCAAACAACAAATAAAAGTGAATATTTACAATGGGTATTTACATATTTACAAGAAGATTAATTTCACATCAAATCAGAAACAAGAGTAAAGTAAAATCCAATCAAACTCTAAGAAAAAAAAACAAAAACAAATCTAAAGTACGAATAATGAAAATTTACAAACTATTTAAGAAAAATAAACTAGAAAGCAAGGTAAAATATAAGCCGTGAAAACTTGAAAACCCAAACAAGAAAAAAATTAGAAAAGATATCTCATCATAAGAAAAAATAGTATAAAGTTAAAATGAGTGTTTTCATTTATGTTGAGATAAATATTGATTATGTTTTGCATGGTATGGAATAGATCGTGCATTTATTCAAAAGGAAATTTCCTAAAATTAAGCAGGGGCAATTATGAGCAAAAGATAAATTCACATCAAAATGCCCCATGCCTTGCAAATATGTTTCCCCAAAGTTAAAACTTAATTGAAAATCCTTATTAATCATCTATTTATAGATTTTAGGATAGACTTACAATAAGTTCTTAAGAAACCAAAGAACAAGATGTTGAATGAAAACATGTAAAGGTGTAGAGACTCCCTGATATAACTCATTTGCAACTAGAACACCATCATAACTATTTTATGCAAAGGAACCCAAGGAATTTCTAATCTAAACTATCAGCTAAGCCTCCAACGAAAAATCTCAAAACCAAAACTAAGATGAGAAAATTCTAAATAAAGCTAAAAAATGAAATCAGAAAAGAAAATGAAAATAAACACATGCAATCTTACCTTGAAGGATGTATATTAGTTTACCTTAGAGATCGTGATATCCTCCAAAGTTCAATTTTTAAAGAAGTAACTTCTTCTCATGATCAAGGTTAAAAAACATGAAGAAGTTGCATCTTTATTTAAGTTTACATATTCCTATAATTATTAGTTTTATTAAAACTAACTAAGGAAAGCATCAAGCCTTTTCTAAAAAAAGAAAAGAAAATAAACCTAAATTAATCTACTTCTACTCCTATCCTACATGACAATCAGAAATAGGAGAAGTCATATTTCCATTGTAACCATTCCAATTCTTTAATTCTTGTAGTCATATATACAGGATGAATCAATTGCAGAAAATAAATGAATGATAAACTATCAAAAGAAAAATTAAACCTATTATTTGCAAATATTCCTAATAAATACAATAAAGGAAAATTATTTACAGGAAACTTTGCTAACAAGGAATTCTCAAACCATACTTCAATCCTATCATGAAAGTATGAATGGTTAATATGAAATATAGTCGAAGTAACTAACCGCTTGGAAAATGTATAAGAGTAAATATCTATCATGATATTTACAGTCTGAGAAACATTACCATTATTGTACATAGAAAAACTTTTCGAAAATGAGTCCTCCATCCATGTCTCAATCAAATCAATAAAATCAAAATGAAAATATGTTATAGATGGTAATGAAACTATGGATGGAGAACATAGAAGGTAAGATTTGACTTGTCAGCTGAAGATTTTGGAGGATTGATGTTATTGGTATCCTTAAAATGTGGAGCATTCTGATAAATAAAATTAGGACTCCCCTTCACTAATTCAGATGATAAGTTTTCATAATATCGACTTAAGATACTAAAAAGGTTAACTAAAATCATATGAAGCATATACAGATCATTATGTACACTAGTGTTACATGGGTATGGGAACCAGACTATTAAATATTGTTCTTCACAAGTGTTACTGATATGAGAAATAGTGTTACCTACTTGTAAAAAAGATTCAAGATCATCAAAATATTCAAGAGGAATTTGATTAATACATTCTGAAAAATAAATGGAAATAGTTACTCATTATGAAGGATTGAAATCATTATGATTTTTAGACAATACAAAATAAGGGTTTAGTGTAACACTAACTGTATTAGGATATGCCTCTTATTTGATTATAAATTGGCTTTGAAGATTGAAAATACAAGTTCCTGACAAAGGGTGAAGTAATTCAATATTATCAATCTCCAAATATTCATCATAAATGACTTCATTCTCTTCCCTTATAAAAAATAAACCTGACCTAGAAAATTGATCAAATGTACATGTGTGAGATTCATGTTCTTTAAAATGATTCTTTTTCATTTCCCTATTCTGATCTTGATTGATGAAAACTTGAAAATAATTATGATGTGTACTAGTTCCTTCGTTTTCTTGAAAAGGAGTAAAACATGAAGGGACTAGATCTTGAAATGAATGATCACTACTTCGAAAAGAACCATCAACAAATCAATGTATAATGAATAATTATTGTTCAAACAAATGTAATTGAAATCTTCTTTATGAGAATAATCATCAATATTATTAAGTTTTGAAGTTTGAGTCAATGATTCTTCATTATCCTCTTTATCATAAATAATCAGTGTATCATAATCAGAATTAATTTCAGGCATGTAATTGATTTTGTCTAAAATATCTATTCTTTCCTGAAACTCTTTATCAACAAGTTCTGAACTATTTGTTAGAATATGTTTAATATTATCAGTAGACTCAAATGAATCATTTGTAACATCGATTGTAGTATGTACACTTAGAAAAGAAAGATTCTCAGTTTCATCGGAATTGTTATGTATACAAGGAAGAGAACATAAGTGAATAAACCATTGAGTTAAGTCTATGTCAGAAGGTTTATCATCAACATGAAATTTAAAAGTGATTAATTTAAATCTAATAAAAAAATCAATATCAGATTCACCTTATAAGATTCATAAGTTTTCAAGTTGTGTACATATCTCATCATAATCATAATAATTTTGAAATGTATAAATAAACTCACTTACCAACTGATCCCATGTATGTATGGAAGCAACTGGCAATGGTTCACACCAGTCTTTGGCATGGCTTGTAAACTTGAGAGTAAAAATCCTACACATACCACCTTCATCAATATCATAATTACTGCAATTTTTAATGAATTGAAGAACATGATCAAATGCAGAAAAAATAGACTCACCATTAAACTTTATTTTTGATAAATGTTTAACTTCTTTCATTGGAGTGTTTGAGGATGCTCGACCAGAGATGAAACTCCAAATAGGAATTTTAGAAGGAGCCATTTAAAAGAAATAATAATGTAAAAACAAACAGCTCCAAAAATTCTGGTTGGTGTACAACCTTTCCTCCTACATTCCGGTTGCAAAATTCCTACACATTTCTCCCTGTTAATAATTTGGTCATTTCGTCATTGCAGTATTATTCAGATCGAAGTATAACTCTGCGGGAGTTAAAAAAAAAATTTGGATCTTTCCTGCAAGTTTGGATCCTTGCACAATTATTTGAGACCTATCCCATTGGATTCCTCTCTTCGCCCTGATCACAGTCATACCCATCATTTTTCAACAATTTCTTTTCCCATGGACCCGACCCCTTCCCAACACCCCTATTTGGAAACTATCTCATTGACTTCCTCTCTTTGCATTGATCGTAGTGGTACCATTCACTAGTAACCCCTTTCTGTGCGGTCTCACTTTCCCCCATGTCCCATCCTCATGCCCCACACTCACAACCAAGATTGGGAACAACGTCTCACTTCCTTGGACAAATATAATGACCAAACCTGAATTGATATTTCTTACATTACTTCCACTATTGTTAACCTCAACTCTCGGCTTGCTCAGCTCGAATCATGTCCCACCTCCATCACTCAATTGACCGATATGTGTTAGCAATGTCAGGACGTAGTGAACAATTTGACTACCTTTTTAAGCCCACCCCAGATCCCTTCTCTTCTTCCACACCTTATAACCCTAAAGGTATTGAATCCTCCCAATCCACCTCTTTTCCTCACTTTCAGCGAGACATGTTTCCCCCTTGCGTGGAAACAAATTTGATTGCTCGGATCCCACCAGCTAGATCACTCAAATGGAACACTATTTATCTTTATACGACATTACTGATGAGTTGTCCAAACTTCGGTATGGTGTTCTCCATGTAGATTTGGAACGTTGGCAATCATGGAAATGGAGAAACAATGTTTTCCAAAGGTATGTGTCTTGGACACAATTTGTTGCAGAGCTTTATGAACGCTTTGACACTAACACACACCATTTAGACCATTTGACCAAGTTGAAACAATCTGGCACAGTGGAAAACTTTATAGCTGCTTTTGAGTGCTTGGATTTCCGCACGAAAGGAATGTCTAATGTTTTTTTTCCATAGAATTTTTATCAGTGGCCTCAAGGATGAGATTTGTGACCATGTCCTCATGGCTCGCCCTCTGAGTTGGGTGGAAGCTACTAAAAAAACTAAGGAATCACAATAGGTTGTCTCTTATCAAAACATAAAACCATCATTTCTTCCACTCCCTAAACCCACCACTCCATCCCCTCCTTCCACTCCATTGAAGATCGAGAAATTGACCCAGGAAGAAATGGTTGAACACCAAATAAAGGGCCTTTGTTATAATTGTGATGACAAATCGTTTTTGGGGCACAAGTGTAAGGAACAAAATATTTTTATGGCCATATTTGAGGATGTTTTAGAAGAAGTGGTTGAGTACCCCCCTGTGGCCGAGTTACCAGAGTCAACTGATATTACTCCACCCTTGGAGCCCCCAGAAGTTGAACCAGTCATTTCACTGAATGTTCTCACTGGCTTCTCTGCTCCCCAAACCCTCAATCTAATTGGTTACATTAAGTATCGGAAATTCATCATCCTCATTGACAATGGCAACACCCATAATTTTATTCATCGTTGCATTGTTGAAGAAACTAATTGTTGTATATGTGCAGTTAACAACTTTCAAATCATGATTACCAATGGAGGTTCCATAAAATGTGGGAGGCGTTGTAAAAATGTGTCTCCAAATTGGTCAGTACCACATGAAATCTCATATGTTTTCTATCGACATGGGTGGTTGTGACATTGTTCTTGGTGCAGAATGGTTACAGACTCTTGGTACTATCGTCATGGATTTTAAGAAATAAACCATGCAATTAAGCCAGGAGGGTCAACAGTATAAGTTCCAAGGCATCATTGTCGGCTCCCTTGAAATCATCAATTCCCATCACATGGAAAATCTCCTCAAGAAAAATCATTCCAGCATTATTGCACAACTCCATTCATATCATGCCACTGAGACCCCCTTCGTGCATCCTGACCTCCAAGCCATCATCTCCAAACATCAAGATGTTTTTTCCACTCCCCAGGGACTTACCCCTTCTTGTGGTGTTCATGATCATTCCATTCCCATAGTACTTGAAAACCTTCCTCCCAATGTTCTCCCTTATCGTCATCCCTTTGCACAGAAAAATGAAATTGAGAAAAAATTTCAAGAATTACTCGTCGCAGGTGTTATACGTCCTAGTACCAACCCCTAATATTCTCATGTGGTCGTGGTACTTAAGAAATAAGGAGCTTGGCGCATGTGTCCTCACTTTCATGCCCTCAACAAACTCACCATCAAAGACAATTTTATCATCCCTATCATTGATGATCTCTTGGATGAATTAAACGATGTCCAATTCTTTACTAAAATTGATCTTCGTTCTGGCTACCACCAAATACATATGAAAGAGATAAACATTCCTAAGACTTCTTTTTGAACTCATGAGGGCCACTATGAGTTCTTTTTCATTCCCTTTGTCTTATGTAATGCTCCCTCCACTTTCTAGAGCCTCATGAATCATGTCTTCCGTCTTTTTCTCTATCATGTTGTCTTGGTTTTCTTTGATGATATTCTCATCTATAGTAAAACATGGACAGGCCATCAAGTTTCCCATGTAAATCAAGTTCGTTCTCTACTCTCTCAACACTAACTTTTCCTTAAACAACTAAACGTGCTTTTGGAGCCTCGGAAGTGGAGTACTTGGGTCATATTATTGGCAAGGATGGTGTCAGGGTGGATCCTACGAAAATTGAAGCTATGAAGGATTGGCCTCATCTCAAGAATCTCAATAGCTTGTGTAATTTTCTCAGTTTAACAGGTTATTATCGCAATTTTGTTAAGAATTATGGAAAAATTGTGGCACCTCTCACTGCTCTCCTTGAGAAGAATGTTTTTATTTGGAATCCAACAATTGATCACTCCTTTGAGGCCTTGAAAGAGGATATGTGCACTACTATTGTCCTGGCCCTTCCTGACTTTAGAAATACCTTTGTCTTGGAATGTGATGCTTCGGGGAAAGGAATTGGCACTGTCCTTATGCAATATGGCTAGCCTTTGGCCTTCACTAGTAAACAATTGTCGAAGCATCATTTGGCCCAATCAATCTATGAAAAGGAAATGATGGTCATTCTACATGTTGTGGATCTCTAGTGCCCTTATCTATTGGGGGTTTTGTAACTTAGGTATGCACCCCTTTCCTTTCCCTCCTTTACCCTATACATCCATCAAGTTTGGTTTTTGTTTTGTGGTTTCTAAGTTTATTCTCCATGATTTAATGAATCAATATCAATGGCCCCTATTAGTCTTTACTTGATTTGCATCGTTGTCTTTCTTTCTTGAAAGGTGATTACATGTTTTGGTTTGAGTTTCAAACATATGTCATCATGTTTACCATTGATTGAGCGTGAAACAGGTCGACCAAGTCCTCTATAAGCACAGAAAACATCCAAAAGAAAGACACAGCAATCCAAAGCAGCGGATTTCGGGCTTAGGTTATAAGCAACAGACAGATTAAATTTTTTTACGGTCGAGATCCGACATTCAATTAATATCAACGGCTCTTGTGCATTTGGAGCTTCAAAATCATGAGGGGTTTAAACCACAAAGCAATATGTAGTCTTACTCTGGGACTTCGGCATTCGGGCATCCAAGCTTGTTATTTTTTCAATCCTAAAAATCCCTGAAGTGTCGAAGCCCTGAATTGTCGAAGTGGATCCTCACTGCCATGTCACTTCGTGAGTTCGGTAATTCAGGAGATTTTGATCCAGAAAAAACATAGAGCCTCGGAGCCACAAAGTGTCGGAGTGTCAGATCCTTTTTCAGCTGACGTGTCCTATGCCACCTATCAATTGATTTCAAATGAAACGTGGCACTCATTTCTGGTACTTTGGCTACGTCATCTACGCTATTTTAGGTGACACATGTCACTCTCATTTTTATGACACATCATCAATTGTGACAACAGGCTGCCACGTCACTCCGAAATATTATCACTCTGGGAGAATTTAATCCAGAGAAAACACAGTTCTTCGAAGCCCCGAATTGCCGAAGTGCCAGAGCCCCTTTCTCATTAACTATTTTTCAGTTGACATCATATGCCACCTATCGATTGATTTCAGATGACACGTGGCACTCATTTCAGGTTGTCATGTCACTCCGGGAGATGGTCACTCCAGGAGATTTTCATCTAGAGAAAACACAGTTCCCCGAATTGCCAGAGCTCCGAAGTGTCGGAGTGTCGAAGGGCCAGAGCACCCTAAGTCCCGAAATATTAAAATGATTAAAGTCTTAATCTCTGGTGGATTTGCTTAGAGATAAGAATTGGTTAATGACTTCATGAGTTCAGTCATTCAGGAGATAGTTATACTCTTCATTCAAAAGCTCATGAACGTTGAATTGTCGAAGTGGCTTATCCCCATTGATATCCTAAATTAAAGTATTCTTTAAACAGAGCAAGACAAGAAGAAATGGTCGGTCACGGTCAAGACAGAAAATCTTGATGACAGACAATAGGTCCATAAACTGAAGATGCAGGTCCAGTCCTTGCAACACCATAACCGGGAATTGGAGAAACTATACTCCAGGTTGCAGAAGAAATATCAAAGACACCAGAAGAAGCATCAGAAGACTTGCTACTTTCTAAATGAGATAATTTGAAGAAGCTACCAACACACCCAGTTATCTCCCAATGGCCTCCAGCAGTGTACATGTACACATGTACTCAACTCAGAATCTAGTTCTATCAGTCCTATTTAGTTATGTCAAAGACTCAGTTCGATTCATCATATGCATCGTTTTGGTTTATGATTAGAAACAGTTTTAGTTATTTAAGTTCAAGACTCTTTTAGATTAAGGGATCATAAGTGATCATTTGTGTGTGATATGAACCACTTCTTTTTTATTAAATTAATCTTGAAGTATACCTTAATATACTCTAGCAGTGTTTTTAGCTAAGTTAATAAGTGTTTTTACAACTGGTAATGTAGAGCTAAGCCTCAGTCCCAGATGGACGAGAGCCTCTGCAACTTTGATAATTATGCAGTTTTTGTATGTTTTGAGGGTTCGCCTTTGGGAAAAGAAGATCAATACATTAGCTGGTTGAACTTGTTCTATGCATGGATTAAATCTCTCTACCTGGTGAATATACTTTTGATGACAGTGTTTTTGTCCAAATCTTCATGTGTTTTTTATCTTATCTTGAATGCAATTTTTGATTTGTTCGAAGTACATTTCATTTCCTTCAGCTATTGTATAACTTATCTTTACTAATATGCAACTTGTAAAACAACTAATTCTTTGATGAAGATTTGTTTGTATTTCAACCCGTGGGAGAAATTGTGTTTTTGATACATGTTTAATGTCTTGAAATGATATTTTAAGTATTAAACTTATTGCAACAGATTATTCATTGAGTGGTTTGTTGTTTCCCTTTGTCTTTTACCTCTATTATTTCATTTGTCTGTCATTTGTGTGCCACCATCCAACTAAAATCCTCATCCATATCATTTTTCCAACCCCGCCATGCTCTTGTGTTAGTAAAACCAACCCTCTAACTAAACAACAAAATAAAAAATCAATCATTTTAAACTTGAGGTGGCCTAGTTCTTCCCTTTAGCAGTCAGGTGCAAACTTTAGGACCAACAGGGGAAACGCTTCCAAATCAAGACAAATCATTAGAGCCTCAAATATTTTCTGGAGCAACGACTTTCATCCCCGGAGCAACAAAAATGGATGACCAAGATGTTGGTTGTGGAGCCTGATTATATTTCTAATTCATATGCAGATTAAAGAGACTGCAGGATACACAATTCATGCCCCCCCTCCCCCCCCAGCCATGACAGAGCTGAAATTTTTGTTTTTTTGCAATTCAAATATTGTAATTTTGTAGTCAATCTGAACCGTTCATTATAAGGTCGCAGATCTGACGGTAGAAGTTATGTTAGGGTTTTTTTCCCTAAAAGGAAACCCTCTTTTATGAGGGAATTGTATTACAGGTGTGTATTATTGCAAATATTGTATTCTAAAAGAGGAGACAGTGAGAGAAAGAAGAGGAAGTTGCAGTGGTTGTGTTGTAGGTTGTATCCCTTCATTTTGTTGGATAATAAAAAGAAAGGACCTAACAATTTCTCTGGTGGACATAGCCCACACTAGGTGAACCATGTATATATGTGTCTCTATTGTATTGTGTATTTTTTGTGTTTTATTTCCGCAATTTTTTTATTTTATTGTTGTGCGATCCTGTTTTTCTAACACAAGATACTTGGATATGATCATGAGATCATTTACAAGAAAGGCAAAGACAATGTGGTTGCAGACGCTCTTTCAAGGAAATATGAAGATGAAGGGTTTATATTATCTCTATCCTTCATTGTACTAGATTGGCTCCAAGTTGTTCGTCGGGAATCCGGGATGATTTTAGGGGATAAATTTTTTTCATAGGATAATTTTCCAAGGTTTTTCCCAAAAAAAGATTCGTTATTCTAAAAATGATTCACCCAAATTCTATAGCATAAAATTATTTTACCTTTAAAATAGCTAAAATTTTATACAAACGATATAAAATCCTTAAAAACTTGAATATTTTTACAAAAATACCGTCAAACATTTTATACTTGGCATATGAAGGATTAGTAAGATTCGCCCAGGTTTCTATATTTAAAAATAAATTTCCATCCTTAAAATCATCCCTGTCAGGAAGGGTTTCAAGATTCCAAACTATCGCATCTGATCCAACAATTGCATGACAATTCTCCAGTTTCTTCAAAGCACTCTTGGTACAATGAAGAGTTTCGCTACAAAGGTCATATGTATTTAAGAAAATAGTCGCAACTTAAATCCACAATGTTTTTCGAGCTTCATGCTACACCCACACCTAGGCATTCTGGGTTTACCAAAACTTATGACAGGGTCAAACATTATTTTTTTGGGGATGGTATGAAGTAGGACGTCCACACCTTTGTGGCAAAATGTGATGTATATCAACGCAACAAGGGAGAAATAGTCAAATCCTCAAGCACACTACAACCGCTTCCAATTCCACCCGCTATTTGGAGGGATATTTCTATGGATTTAATTATTGGCTTACCTAAATCGAGCAATAAATCTGTCATCATGGTGGTCATTGATCATCTTTCCAAACATGTGCATTTATGTGCTCTTCAATACCCATTCACTACATACACAGTGGCTCAAATTTTCATGGATCATATCTTCAAGCTTCATGGCATGCCTCATTCCATTGTCTCTGACCGAGATCCCACTTTCACCAACAATTTTTGAAAAGAATTGTTTAGGCTATAGGACATCCAATTGCATTTCACCACAACCTATCATCGCTAGACTGATGGTCAAACTGAAGTTGTCAACAAGTGTTTGGAAACATATTTGGGGTGTTTTGCATCAGAGAGGGAAAATCAGTGGGCTTAATGGTTATCCATAGTTGAATGGTGGTACAAAACTTCTTACCATACAACAACTCACATGACTCCTTTTGAAGCAGTATATGGACAAAATCCACCTTTAGTTCTCTCATACATGCCCGGTGTCTCAAAGGTCCAAACAATTGACCAAATTCTTACAGTTTGAGAGGCTACTCTCCATACTCTCAAAGAAAATTTGGTCATGGATCAGAATCGCATGAAGCAACAAGCAAATCAAGGTCACACAAAATGTCAATTTGTTGAAGGAGACGAGGTGTTTCTTCGACTGCAACCTTATAAGCAGACTTCACTCAAAGTTGACCATTATCAGAAACTGGTGCCCAAATTTTATGGTCCTTATACAATTCTAAAGATTAGAAACCGGTGCCCAAATTTTATGGTCCATTGTGGGACAGGTGGCCTATCAGTGAGATTTTCCCAATTATTCTAATCTCCATCATGTTTTTTGTCTCATTCTTAAAGAAGGTGATTGGAACTAAGTGCCAAACTCAAACCAGTCTTCCCGAGTTGGATGAAGAAGGCTCCATATGGTTGTAGCCACAAGCAGTCTTCGACCAGCATAAGGGTCGTCTCTGTCATCACACCATCAAGGAAGTGTTAGTACAATGAAAAGATACAACTCCAACATATGCCACCTGGGAGCCAACTACTATTCTGCAACAATTTCTTCATCTCCAGTCTTGAGGACAAGGTTGTTTTTAAAGGGGAGGGCATGTTAGGGACCTAACCTCCCTAGCCCCTCACGTAGGTAGAATAATATATTTTCCATGTAATAAAAACCAATATTAATAAGGCCTAGTAATAAGGAAGAATAAATCAAATTTAAGAAGATCTACTAGAAGATTCCGCTTCTAGAAGATATTCCTCTAGATTGTTCTTTTGGTAGAATGATTTAGTATAAATAGGAGTCAAAGGCATGAGAAGTCTTTTTCTTGAGAATTATTGTAATAGAGGTTTTCTCTGTTGGAGGTTGTGTCCTCGAAGATGCAAGTGAACATTGTTTCCTATCAATAAAGGTATTATTTTGGTGTTGTGATTTTATATATTGTGTTTTTTCATTGATATTCTCTATAATAGTTTTTGTTTATCGGCTATTATAATAGATTTGGTACCTTACATTGATGAAGACATGTTTGTTGTTGTCGACAGTCGTCCAAGTATTTGGGAAAAATTCTCCATCATTTCATCCCTCTGTCGCATGAGGGATTCCTCAAGAAACAGATTAATAGAATCCTTTGCTCCTGTGTCTCTTTTTTATTCTGCCATGGGAGGCCTCTTGGACTAACAAGAGAAGTTTTTCTCAAGATAAACTAACTCGAGACCCAACTCTCTATACCTTGACCTCGTCGGGACATGCACTAAGAAAAAACCAGGAGCAGTCTTCTCTGATACCACTAATCCAGATTATTTTCAGAAGGAAATGAAGGCAGAGATATAACAATGAAATACACAGAGATATTTCAATAAACACAGAAATGCAATAATGCACAATTTATATTAATCACAGAAATATACAGAAATTGTTAAAATACAGATAGTGGCAGTTTATCTCTGAGAAGAAATGTGATGGTGATGCTCATTCGCAAGAAGATGATGTTTACAATGAGGCTCCAAAGGCCTTTTTAATATAAAGAAAATCCAAAACCCTAACCCCAAAAAATGAAACGCTGAAAAGTTTGCGAGCCACGAAAGAGGTATTTGATATGTCAACTTCCCGAGGGTGTAACTTTTGCATACGATCTTTGTTTGGGGCGCACGATAGTTCATTGGAGAGGTATTGTCGAGAGGAACGCATTTTGACCTATCCCAGGCCAGAGTCTTTGGCCATTGCTTAAACCCTCAAACGTCAGAAAAAAGTCATTTAGGGCCTCAAAATGACCTCGGAAGTTTGGGACCTGAAAAACTACCAAGGTGAAAAATTGTATTTTGAGCCAATGGAATAGGTGGGTGGCCACTGATATCCACCTAAATCACTATAATTTTAATTGTATGTACACCAAGTGGTGTTTTGAACTGAGGAAAGTGAAGAAATAAGGGGGCGTGTAACATTGAAATGACTAATAAAATAATAATAACTGGTTGTGATACCAGAGGGATGAAAATGATGGGGGGACATGATTCCACAATAAAGAGGGGTCTAAGGAGAGGTTATTCATGAGTATTAATCCAACCCACATGACTAAATTATTATCATTATGTATAACCTTCTATTTTGTTATTGAGTGTTCCCAAAGCTAATCATTCAACCCATGTAAGAGGGTGGGTGTAAGGAGTCACATCTCATAGTTATTGGGAGCATGGAGTTGAAGTACAATCATTCTTGGGAAGAGCGTGAGTCAAGCAAGTAAGGAAAAGAGAAGGAAATTTGTATGAAAAAAAGGCAGACAGTTTTTACAAGCAGATTTTGGGCAGCTTGAGGGAAGCGGAGTGCGGGGAACAACATCGGCCATTTTATGTTTGAAGGAAACTATGTTTTGGTTGTGTATTATGATGAGAGAGAGACTTGTGTGCCTGTCAAATGGTTGTAAGCTTGTAGTATGTTTTCTTGTTGAGGAAATGGCTTAAGAGCCTTGTGAAGGTTTTGTTAGCACTCCTGAAGAAACTGAGAGTTCCTGAAGTCCTAGCTAAGAGATTCTTCGCCAACCTAGTGCATTGGAAGCCCTAATAAATGAATGGTACAAATCGAGGTATTGCGAGCAGTGAAGGGGGTACATTCCTTGGGTTGTATGGGTTGCGGGAAAGAGAAAGTTAGTGGATTGAAACTGTTGTATGAGTAGAGCCTAGGTTTGGAGCTACCATGTGTGGGGAGTAGATAACCAGAAGACCGTATCTCCTTGAGGAATCATAGTCTCATCTTGGGGGTTGCTCGTTGTTGAGATTTGGAACAATAGCACCTATGGTTGTGTAGATTTTAACCTTGTACAATATTTACTGCAAACAAATTTTCAGTAAAAGAACATAAAAGATGCAATGGTAAATACAAACATTACACAAATATTTTTCCCCTGGAAACCCAAACCGAGAAAACCAACATATTATATATTCATGCATAGTGATACATTGTTTACAATACAATATACATATAGGATCCTGCGGCATACAAAACCCTAACCCAATGACCTGGATTAGTCAACAACCCTAATTCCTTAACCAGAAATAAAAAAAACCATCAACAAAAAACCATGTGCCGAAAAACTACCCAACAATGGACACTAAAATCAAGGCAACATAAAAAAAAGAGGCAAAAATGCGACATGTTTCCCGAGGAAAAAAATGTTTCTCTAGGACGTTGCCCCCAAACCCCAGCGCGGGGGGCTTTCACCCCCCTGCACGCCCGGCACAATGCAGACACTACTATTCATGGAAAGAATATAACACATACCAACATTCTCCCACTACTTGTTTTATTTGCACGCAGGGGGTTACAGGGTTACATAGTCAACAATTCAGGGCAACAATGCCCATGGATGCTCTACACCAAGAGAATTTATCAGTGCTCACAGATTTTGTTAATGAATCTGCAACATTCTTTAAAGTGTCCACCTTCATCAGCAATACTTTATTTTCTTCAACCATGTCTCTCACAAAGTGATATTGAATATCAATATGCTTTGTCTTTGAATGATAAGTCGGGTTCTTCGCGAAAAAAAATTACACTCTGATTGTCACAATCTATCCTTACAGCATGTTGTACCAACCCAATACCTGAACACAATATTTGTAACCATATTGATTCCTTACTTGCATGAGTGGATGCCATGTATTTAGCTTCTGTAGTTGAAAGTGCCACTACAACATGTATTTTGCTCCTCCAAACAGGTTAAACACATACCCACTTGTAGATCTCATACGATCGAGATCTCTAGCCCAGTCTGCATCCATAAAGCCATGTATATCCACCACTTTGTCAAATCTCGATCTTCCTTAATAGCACAATTCATACCTAGCAGTGCCACGTAAATACCTGAAACCCCTTTTTACTGTTGTCCAATGCTCCTTCCCTGGTTTTGACATATACCTGCTCAAAACTCCCACTGCATGTGCAATGTCCGATCTAGTACATACTATTGCATACATCAAAATGTCAACTGCACTCGCATATGGAACACAAAACATGTCATCCTCCTCTTCTTGTGTCTTGGGACACTGATCCACAAATAAATTTACACCATCAGGAATAGGAACCTTGATCGGTTTAGATTCCTGCATATTAAACCTCTCCAATATTGATTTGACATATTTTCTCTGATTTAACCAGAGTTTCATTTTTTTCCGATCTATTTTAATTTCCACGCCCAAAATGAAATTTTAAGAACCGAGATCCTTCATGTCAAATTTAGAGGACAATTGAGTTTTCACATCTTGGATAATCTCATTTTTATTTCCTATCAGCAACATGTCATCCACATACAAGACCAAATCAATCAAATGATCACCAATTAATTTAAAATACACACAATGATTCTCTTTGCTTCTTGTGAAACCAAGTCCCAACATATAAGTATCAACTTTTTGATACCACATCCTTGGTGATTGTTTTAAACCATACAAGGACTTTTTCATCTTTCATACCAGCTCCTTCTTTCCCTTCACAACAAATCATTTTGGCTACTTCATATAGATCTCTTTTTTCAGATCCTCGTGTAGGAATGTTGTCTTCACATCCATCTGTTCTACTTCAAAATCAAATGTAGCAGCAAAAGATAACAAAAATCTTATAGAGGTTAACTTGGCAACAGGAGAAAAAATCTCACCAAAATCAATTCCCTCAATATGGGAATAACTCTTTGCTACTAACCGAGCTTTGTATTTATCCACTTTTCCTTCTACATTTGGCTTCTTTTTAAATACCCATTTGCTACTAATGGGCTTTCTTCCAGTCGACAATTCTACTAGATCTCAAGCCTCATTCTTATCCAAGGTTGTCATTTCTTCATCCATGGCCTTTTTCTGGATATTTTCATCCTTTGAATCCACTACCTCCCTCATAGTTCTAGGATCATCATCAGTAATAGACAAAGAAAAATTTGAACGGAAATTAGATGGAGTATACATTTTTGGTAGCCTTCTTTCTCGAACCGATCTCCTCAATACTGGAGTATGAGGATCTTCTTCTTCTGATTCTTGTTCTTCTGTAGAGTCTGATTCATCGTCCTTTAAATCAAACTCTTTTTCTCGTTCTTCCTTACTTGGTAGGACTTCATGTTTAACATCCTTCATTTCTCTAAATACCACATCTCGGCTATACACTACCTTCTTAGTTTCTGAGTTCCAAAGCTTATAACCTTTGAGACCATCTTTATATCCAATAAAGATACACTTTTCATCATTCTTATCTGGTTTACTCTTATTTTTCTTTGGAACATGAAGATATGCATCACAACTAAATACCTTGAGATGTGTGAGAAAAGATTTATTACCAGTCCATACCTATTGTGGAGTCTTGTCATCTAGCGCTAATGAGGGTGACATGTTGACAAGGTAACATGCAATACCCATTGCCTCCCCAAAAACAATTCTCTAACCCGGCACCACTGAGCATGCACCTTGTTTTTTTCATCAGCGTCATGTTCATCATTTTTGCAACTCCATTCTGTTGAGGTGTATATGGAGTAGTCTTCTACCTTGCTATACCGTATTTCTTAATACAAAGTTCTTCAAATTCATTCCCGCAAAACTCTCTGCCATTATTTTTCCTCGACACCTTAATTATTTTTTTTGTTTGATTCTCAACAAGAGACTTAAACTCTTTAAACCTGTCAAAGACTTCAAATTTATTCCTGAGGAAATATATCCAAGTATTTCTCGAGAAGTCATATATAAATGAGAGCCAGTACACAGATTTTCCCAATGATGGGACCGACACAAGTCCAAAAACATCATTGTGAACTAGCTATAAGATTCCTTCTGCCCTCGTTGCCCTAGAAGGGAATCTTACCTGATTCTGCTTCCCATATACACAATGTTCACAGAAATCAAAATCCAGAGAGAAACTAGACATACCTTTAACCATACATTTATTATGTAGTAGTCGAAGACCTTCTCTCTAATATGCCCCAATGTTTGATACCACATCGTAACTTTTTCTCCAGAAATTGTAGGAATTCTTTCTTCTTCAAATCCAATATCAGGAACAATGAAACTATTTCACCCATCATTAATAGTGCTTCCTTGCAACTTATACAGAGTTCCAAACCGAACTCCTTTCAACAACACCATTACTCCTCGAAACCATCCTGCAGGTTTCATTTTCAAATATTGTTTTTACCCCTACATCGTCCATTTTTCTTACATAAATCAAATTTTTGGTCCAACCTGGGATGTGTAGAACACCAGACAATGTTCTAATCCTTCCATCTATGAGCTTCAACTTGACTTTTCCTCCTCCTATGATTATGGTTGTCGAATCATCACCTAACAAAACATTACCTCCATCATACCTTTCATATTCACAGAACCACTCCCTATGGGGAGTCATATGAAAGGATGCACCTAATTCAACCAACCATGCCTCATGATCTGCGTGTGTGTTTGAAGAAGCCAAGTACACATCGCCTCCTTCTTCATTGGAGGTCTTTTCTTCTATAGAAGGAGATTCTTCAGATCCTTTCTTTTTCTCAACTTTGGATCTACACTGCTTCTTGTAGTGCCCTTCTTTTCCACATCTCCAACATACATTTACAAACTTTCCGGGATATTTAGATATACCCTTAGATCTCCCACTTGAGAACATAGATCTATTTATTTCTTGGGAGCATCCTCTTTCAAATAATGTTTCTGTGCTCTGTCCTTCCATATTCTTTCGTCTCATCTCCTCCAACAACAAGGATGAGACCACTTCATCAAACTTTAAGACAATTGTATTACTACCTATGGCCACAACTAGACTATCCCACGAGTTTAGTAAAGAACACAATAAAATGATACACTTATCTTCATCTGAAATTTTAATCTCAACAGATACTCACCGACTTACCACAGTATTGAAAGCGTTCAAATGCTCTGCCACCAAGTCTCCATCTCTCATCCTCATATTATACAACTTCTTTCTCAAAAATAGTTTATTTACTAGGAACTTAGACTGATACAACTTCCCCAACTTGTCCTATAAATCCTTGGTTGTAGCTTCCTCTGACACATTTAATAATACTATATCTAAGAGACAGTCGGATTGTGCTCTTCGTCTTCCGATCCAACTTTTTCTAGTCATTTGTTGAAGTTCTTGTAAGTGCAGTACTTGGATCTACAACGATCCATTGACCTCTGTCCACCAACAGATCTTCCATCTTGAGCTTCCACAACTCAAAAATTTTCCCATTAAACTTCTAGATCTCCATTTTCGAATTGTTTGTCATTTATTTTCACCTGAAAAATCAATACCACAGATCTTCCACTGCAACAAGGCTTATCACAGTGTCGAGCCAAACCCTTGACCACAAAGGCATCCCCGTGAAGACAACAAAGCTCTGATACCAAATGTAAATTTTAACCTTGTACAATATTTACTACAAACATATCTTCAATAAAAGAACAGAAAAAATAAAATGGCAAATACAAACATTACACAAAGATTTTTCCCCTGGAAACCCAAACCGGGAAAACCAACATATTTTATATTCATTCATAATGATACATTGCTTACAATAAAATATACATATAGGAGCCAGCGGCATCCAAAACCCTAACCCAATGACCTGGATTAGTCAACAACCTTAATTCCTTAACCAAAAATAGAAAATTATCGGCAAAAAACAATGTGTCGAAAAACTACCCAACAATGGACATGAAAATCGAGGCAACATGAAAAACTGAGAAAAAATGTAACATGTTTCCCGAAGCAAAAAAAAAAAACCCGAGGGATTTCGCCCTCCTATGCGCCCAACAGGTTGGGAGGTTCATTCATCGTATGCAATCAATTGGTTATAGTTATAAACAGATAAATGTTATTTGTTTTTATTTTAATTATTCCACCGTGTAAATGAATATTTGAATGTTGTGTGCTTACTGGAGGCATTCACGTTTTTATGTGTTATTAGATGCATGAATAAATCAACATGTTTTTTGTAATTTTTATGGACATGTTTTTTGTAATTTTTATGGACATGTTGCCTCTTGGTTTTTTTTATATGTAAGGGAAATTTTTAAATTCATATTTAGCAAGTTAAGTTATTTTTGGCAGTGACGAGACTCAACTTAGAGGCTGGGTACGTTACAGATTCCGATGTGGTGCTTGAATCGTCACACGCACTGAGAATAGTTGTCGCGTGCAGTACAAAGCCAATTGTGTGCGCGTTGTGAATATTTGTCATGTGAAGTACAAATGTTATTTTGTGCATGGTTTGTCTCAGCGATGACGCGACCTTCATAATCATTTGGAATGTTGTAGATGCATTTAATTATATGTTATCAAACAATAGTTAAATCTATAGATAATTTGTAAATGATAAACTACATGAATTTAGTTACCAAAACTTTTTGAATTTATGTGTATTTTCCACAAGTAATTTTCTTCGATTAAGCTAGGGGATGTTACATTAGGGCTTCACACCCAATCAACCTATTCTAGTTCAAGTACCACTCCTAGGTACAACAAGGCTAAAACATTCAACTCCCTCTTTACCAAGAGAGAAACATCAATCAAAATAGTTTTGATACCATGGAGAAACTTCATGAATATGAGTTTTAATGCAAATTCAAAAATTCACCTCACAATGAAGGTTTGTCGGATGTAATCCACGAGAGAATTTATCCTTAGGGATGAGCTAAATATATAATTACAACAACAAAAAGTAGTATATATTTCACTTCACTTTAGTCCAAATCACTAGGCAACTCAAGATAAAAGATACCAAACAAATATACCTCAATTAAAACAAGTTACAATCCGTAGGGAACAAATTTTCATGCATATAATAGATATGAAATAAATTTATTACAAAAGAATTTACAATACTGAATCTTCCTTATTTATATTCAAGATATATGTTAAATAACTTAATAGTCCCAACCCTATGTTATGTCAAATCAACATGAACAATTTGTGTTGGAAATTTCCCAATCAAGAAGGCAATACAAGTTGAAATTCAAATATGCAAGTACACAATTATTGGACAATTGAAACACTTCATTTATATATAAGAGTTGAAGTACATGTACATACTCACACCTTATCGCAACCTGATACAACATCAAACTCTCCAAAATCCTAGCTAGGGAAATAAAATAAAAACCTAGACACCAATTCATCTTAGCTAGGAATCACTCCTAACCAAAGTCGATTACTCCACCAAGAATCCTCAACAAGATAACATAATCAACATCAATACCTCCTTGGCTTGGCTTCAAGCAAAATACCTCTCTCTTCTCCTCAACAAGCATAACATGTAGCACTAAGGTTTCCAAAACCCTAGTCTTCTTCTTCCACGAGAGCTATAAGATAAAATGATATATTTATCCCTCTAGAGTTTATGACAAACTATAGCTTCTTTACCTCCTTAGGGTGAAACCCTAACCCTAGAATATCCCTTAAACTTCTCCAAGAACCCTAGTGCACCAAGGCAACGAGAAATAATGCAAAGATGAGTGCATAAAAGAGAGGAAGTAGTGCATTCCACTCCTCACATCTCTAATGTTGGGGCATGATGAATGAATTTAAGAATGAACTCTCTCCTTCCTCTATTTATATGAGAGGTAATTGAGTTCAAAAATATAAAGTGGTCTTGATCCACTACAAGCTACCTATCCACAAGGAGATTGGCCTACATGTGAAACTCTCTCTCTACAAGTAACACATGTCAAGCTCTAAGGCCGATACATCTAACAAGCAAGGCTCCAAGGCATGAATGGTCCTCAAGACGATACAATGTTCCACCTCCACAAACCTCAAAAGACACTAACACTCCTACACCATGTGCTCATTCAAGTCTGCCACACCTAGATGATCTTTCCCTCAACCCAAGAATCCACAAGTCAAGCACAAGCCTCCATGCAAACAACCAAGTGTGCCTATGCCATTTAGGCCTCAACTCCCTCCAGAATGCCTAGTGATCATCCTCCAAAAAATCCACCCACTCTCCATGTGTGTTTCATGAATAATGTCATTATGTTGTCTAGGTTCCCAACACTCCAAAGAGGAAAGCCACATAAACACCTACGCGAGTTCTAACAATCAATGAACAAGCCACCTCACATGTGTATGTCCATCATGTTACAATCAAGGGTCGTCCATAAAATATGCACTTGAAACACCCTCAAGCATGGTGTAAACACTTTCGAAGTAACCCCATAAGCAAACATTTTGGTCATTTGTTGGACATTAATAAAATCATTTTATCTTATCACATCGATACGATGAATCTGAAGGTGACCTTGACAATGATAGGGGGGATTTGAAGTAGCAATGATGCCATCGCTCCTTTTCTGACTCTGGTCTAAGGACATTCCCTCATATCATTCCAACATAGTGTTTTAAGTCAATTCTTGGCATGTACTTCTTCTCACGCTCTTTAGGGCTAGCCAAAATTTTACTCAATTCTCACAATCTTCTCATTGTATTACACTGTAGATACACCTCGATACCGTACCTTATCATGAGAGACTCTTTCTTGGTGTGGATCCTCCTCAGTTGATCTTGTCGATATATTTATTTTAGTATTGTGTGTGTTTGATAACACTCATTATGACCACTCAGCTCATTTTTTGCATCTTCCATTCATCTTCCATTAGTCGAACGTCAAGGTCCTTACCACATGGACTCCACATGCATGTCATCCTTCAACACTACCCTCTAGCCCAATGCTTTCGCTTCCACCTCTATGGGGTTATGTAGCATATCCCATTCCAGAAGTAGTGTTTTAATCAAAAAAGAAATTTGGTCAATGTTCTAGAAGGGATTTTCATGCATTCTTCTAGTGCTTTGGTTATAAATGTATGATACTCAACAACAAAATATTAAGCATATCCTTCCACTACTCCTTTAAAACATAAATCAACTGCATGGGTAACTTCAACATTGAAGTAGTTGTGAGGCTTACTTCAACAATATTTTTATCCATTTATACAAAATCATGGGAAATTCAACCCAAAATATATCATACACGTCCTTAAAGTGGTACTCTTGCTTGAATTTTTCCACCTCTAAGATCAAATACACATATGCTTGATTGGCAAAGGCATGCATCTACACACTAAACTAGTGTTGTAGCTCATTGAATTTCAGTAGCTTCCATTGCATTTCCTTCACCTCGCATTAATTAAGTTCTTAACAATGAAACCAATTGTTAGTTAATTTTAAGACCCGAGGTCCACCAAAGTGTTTAACAAAGGCTTGGGGTAGTTGTTAACATGTCCAAATGACCTATCAAGTAGGTAAAGGAAAATGTTGGATGGCAAGTCCCAATTAGACCTACTCTCATTTGAAATGGCACTTTCTGACCATTGTGTGGACGTGGTTACCACTTAAGGGCACTTAAGGGTTTTCAATTACAAGCTTGAGGACAAATTATCTTCTACAAAATTCTTATTGAAACTGAATTTACTTATGTAAAACTAAATTAAGACTATCTATCATAGCGTAATTCTATCATATCCTTATCGGGAGAAAATCTAACTTTGTGTCCTGAAGATGGATCCTAATATGAACCTAAAACTCAACAAACAAATGAAAATACAACTATTTCTTTAAATATTTATGAAAATGAAATAATATCAAGCATAATTAGTTCATGTCAAACAACAATATGTTTGAGCAATAAAACTATAGTTTGATAACAAATAGTTGCAGATTACAATACAATGGTTTATGAAAATGAAATAATGCAGAATTAGTTCATATCTATAGTTTGATAGCAAATAGTTGCAGACTACAATACAATGGTTTATGAAAATGAAATAATATCACTGCAGAATTAGTTCATGTCAAACAATGATATGTTTGAGCAATAAAACTATAGTTTAAATTACAAATAATTACAGATTACGCTTGTAACATTATCCTTATATTTATTAGAAATCATCAAAACATAAACATCTAAAATAAAATGCATAGAAATAATTCATATGATAATAATTCAATATAAATAATAAAAATATAAACATCTCAAATAAAATACATTAAAATAGTTCATATGATAATCATTCAATAAACCTATATGATAATCATTCAATAAACCTATATAACAAATCATCTCAAATAAAATGCGTAGAAATAGTTCACATGATAATCAATCATTCAATACAAATCATAAAAATATAAACATCTCAAATAAAATGCATAGAAATAGTTCATATGATAATCATTCAATAAACCTATATAACAAATGCATATGCAAAATAATTCCATACACAACTTCAAAATTGTTTTCCATTGTGTGTGTCAGAAATAATAATATCATGGCAAAAATCCCTCTCCCTTTTATGGAGCTCTCTTGTCCCTCTACCTTTTATGGAGATCTCTTTTATAAAACAAGAGTCTCTTTACATTGTCTAATCATCATTATTATACCTTTTCAATTTCTCCTATACAATTTGGATTCTATGAAGAAATATACATTATACCAACAACAACAAAAAAAAAAAAATGAGGTTTTATTCAAGGCTAAGTCTTGAACACAAGTCATTTCCAAAAGTTGTATGCTTTTGTGATGTCTTCCAGCGTGCTTAACTTCATCTTTTCGAGTTCCAGCTCCACATCACACACTCTTCTAGGACTTCTATTTTTCAGGTCCCTATAAATACTCTTCATATTTAACCACGGAAACCGACCATGACACGCCAATGGCTTTTTCCAAACATAAAGTCAATGGCCCTATTGACTTAACCACGATATAAAACCCTTTATGTCCGACATTTAGCATTTCCATTATTATTGATTAAATAATCATTCATTAATTAATGTGCCATAAAATAGCCATACACATGACCAGTCGTGAGCGCCATGGCCAAACATGACTGTTACAAATAAATCTTACAAGTAAAAGAGCCTTACACATAACCTGTCGCGAGCGCCATGCCCATGAAGATGCTTGGATTGAAGATTCTCGGAGGAGTAATATTGAACGTAGCGGCAACTGTTCATCCCACTGCAGTTTAGGACATTGAGTGGCCTTGAGCATCACCAAAGAAGACAAATGCTCCACACCTTGAAGCTCTTCTAACTCAGAGCACCAAGAAACATCAAGCACTCCAAGCTTTTCGAGTTGCGCAAACCCCCGTATGCTCTTCAGCTTAACACATCCACATGCATCCAATTCCCCTAATGATAACAATGTTTCAATACTTGGCAGCTCCTCCAATTTTGTGCACTGACTAATGTCCAGTATTTGAAGTTCTGCAAGAGTACCAAGCCCTTCTATTTTCCTCAAATTACAACAGCGTTTCAATTGCAGTGCTATGAGAGTATTTGGCAATGTTCCAACCTCCACCAGATCATCACAAGACTCAACGAGGAGATGCTGAAGGCCGGGAAATGATACCTCTGGTATTTCTCTGTTGATCCGGGGGGGAAGCCGAGGCATGTGCCTGTAAATGGAAGAGTCCGGATTACTCAGCATTCTTTTCCCTTTCGACTGTCTTAAATTTTCTGTTTCACTGTTGATCCGGAGGGGGAGACGAGGCATGTACCTGTCAATGGAAGAGTCCAAATTACTCATTAATCCTTTACCTTTCGACTGTCTTAATATTTCTGCTTCTCCTTCAACTTTTTCCAAAGACAGTTGGAGTAAGCCACAATCATAAACAATCACCCGATTCAACAGACCAACAGAATCCGGCAAACGTTTCAAGGCGTTGCAATGTCGGAGAGTCAATTCCTTCAAGTTTGTTAGGTTACCCACGGAATATGGCAGCATTTCCAGGAAACGGCATTCTAGAACGAGAAATTCCAAATCCCTCATATCTCCAATGGTAACCGGCAATTCTTTGAAGTGTGTACCTGAGAAATATAAGTTTTGCAGGGACCGTTGACGGGCGACTTGGGGAGGCAATGTTTCAATTTTTGTGCAGTAGGAAATGTCTATGTATTCAAGCGTCCTGATATTTCCAAGTGCTTCGCTTGACATGGTCAAATTATAGCAATAACTCAAATCAAGATGTTTAAGCTGAACTAAATCAGAAAAGGACTCCGGAAGCGTCTTCAAGTAGTAGGAGTGAGACAGATCGATGTGCTGGAGGTTTTTTAAATCTCCGAAGAAATCTGGCAGGGACTTTATTTTTGAACAGTTTGTCAACTCAAAGTGTTTCAACGACCGAAGATGACAAAATTCGTCTGGCAACCTTTCTAGATTACTCGTACGATAAGATAGGACAATCAGTTCTAGGTCCTTCAGCAGACCTATGGACTTTGGAAGCCTGAAGAGAGGAGCAACAATAACTAACTCTCGCAACCGCAAAGGGACCTGCAAAATGTTCACGGGTTAAAACTTTAAACTATAATAAAGATTTCGACGATTCTCTTCTACAATACACTTCAAATTTGTTGGAGACCGTGTGATGCGAAATCAATAGTTAAAACTTTATTTTAAGCAATTTCTATTTACCTCAGAGTCTCGCCACAACGTTTCCAAAACACTTCCGACACGTGTAAAACGTGTAAATTCTTCATTGGAACCCAAGACAAAGAATCATTAGGACATTTCGACCAGCGAAGCCATACGAGATTTGGGAAGTGCACCCTCTTTAACATGAGCTTCAACAGACCACCCTCAGTATCAAGGAGTTGCATCGATCTGAAGGGCTCACGTGGATTCTTCAAATTAGGAAAGAGCCCATGACGCAAGCTTTTGTACCATGACATTTTTGTGGGCAAGACTGGATCAATATCACCGTCAACCAACCTAAGTCCCCGCGCGTTCTTTAATCCCTGTTCATTATCGAAAATTGACGATGAATTAACAAAATGAACCCAGATTTTTATTGAATAATATACAGTGTCGAATGATTGAGCACTTACATATAAAGAATTATGCAACAAATCATCAATGCTTTGTGGCTTCTTCCAAAGACGAAGCCGCAATGTTGAAGACTCTTCAATTCCTCTTCCAAGATCTCGAAGGAGATTATGCATATCTATATTACCACTGTCCACCTCTACGAGACACTTACTCTCTAGATTTCGAAAACCAAAAGAACCCCGCCAGCCTAATCCATCCCATATCTTTATAGCCATGTCCTTGTTTTCTCCTATGAAAAAACAAGCAATATCTAAAAATATCTGTCGTTCTTGCTCCTCCAGTGCGTCATAACTAATTTTAAGACTTTGAATTATGCTATCAGGAAGTTTCTTTTGAAGTATAACAAATTGGTCCTTCCAGTAAGATATGTCCTTTCCACGAAGAAGTGCCCCAATCACTTTCAGAGCTAAAGGCAATCCACAACAGGCTGCTAAAAAATCTTCTACCACAGATTCAAATTCTGGCCATGGATGGGATCTGGCGAAGGCATGAAAGCAGAAGAGCTTTCGGGAGCGTTGTGGATTAAGGCCAGTTAGCTTATAAATTGCTTCCACTCCTAAGCTTGAGAGAACATTTTCATCTCTACATGTAATCAATATCAAGCTATCTATGCGGAGAACATGTTCAGCAGGCAACAGTGCATCCACCTGGTCCACATCCTCTACATCGTCTAAAATAATTAAGGCATGACAAGATGAAAGATGTTTATTGAGCATCGTTTTTCCTTCATGAACATTGTATATACATTTATCTAATTCAATCAATTTACTCAGAATTTCGCTCTGCAAAAGATTCAAGCCCTTAACTGCATTTTGTCCAACATTGGATAAAAAACAGGATGCGCCGTAAAATGATCTCTTCTGATTGAAAAATTCCTTTGCCAATGTAGTCTTGCCTACGCCACCCAACCCTACGATCCCCACGATCTGACGTTTCCCGCTCTGCTGCTGGGGCAATAAAACTGTATTTTCAAAATCTTTAACCTTTTCAGCCAAGCCTATTGGATACTTGGCTACGTTCAAACTTGGTTTTTCCACCTCCCCCAACACACGTTGAACGACTTCTTCAATCAGTTTCGCCTCGTCCCTGGTTATTCACAAGAAAATAAAGGTAACAACACACGTTTAACGACATCTTCAATCAGTTTCCCTTCGTCCCTGGTTATTCACAAGAAAATAAATGTACCTAGTGAAGAACGTTTATTCATATCTATCCAAACTAAAGTAATGCAATACCGAGAGGGAAGGTTGGGCACTCACCCCTTAAATGTCTCTAACTCGAAACCACTTTTTTCTGCAACCTGAGAAAGAGCAGTTCTCCAGTTTCCAATAGTGGTGGAATCGTATCGCGACCTTTCTCCATGAGGGCTATCCGTCATCTTCTTTTCAAGTTCCTCGAAGGCTTGAGCGTATTGTCCATCTCCGCCCCGCGTCCACCGAAGCTCAGCTGGCTTCACATGGTAAAATATTGGAATAATTGTGCGCTTCGACTCCAACATGTGAACGAGTTCGTTCAGACACCAACTTGATTCGGCATATCGAGGTGAAAAAATTGCCACGTGAACGGAGGCACTTCTAATGGCGCATTCTATTTGAGAAGTTATACTGTATCCTTGTTGCAACTCCGGCTGGTCCAGAAAGACGTCTAAGCCATATGAATGAAGGCGATAGTAGAGAGAACTGGCTAAGGACATTTTAGTGTCCGGACCGCGATGGTTTATAAACACATCGCAACAGTAGTACTTGCTGCTCCTCGGACCTGCGGTGATGGAGGTGGACGCAGATGCAGCGGCGGAGAAAGAGACATCCATAGCACATGCAGAGTGACGATTGGGAGGGGAAGAAGACTGATCTTCATCTTTACTTTCCATTTCAGGATGGTGTTGGAGTAATGAGAATCCGGGCGATGGGTATGCCAGTGCCAATTGCAAAATGGAAATACAAACGGGGTAGATGGGAAAACCTTTCGACTGTCGATGTAAATTGCTAAGATAGTTTAGTAGTTGGAGAGCGCGGAGAAACTGGGGAAAAAATTGTAATGAAAAAGGTTGCTCCTGTGCTGAGAGAGATATACACGTTAAACGTTCATACATCAGCGTCTGCAGAGGCTCTATAGACAGGAAACCCTTCACACCTCGTTTATGTGCGCTCCCCTAGGCCCTCTCTCAGTAATGTTTCAACGCTTTTCTTAGAACGCGGAGAGACCAACCATCAACATCAACCGCGTATATTTGTGCAACTTGAAAAAGGATCACCTCTACACGGCAAAAACACATGGAGAAGATGCTCACCGCGTGCATCCCACTTAATATTAGAAACGATATAGTGAAATCACCCCGACTGCAAAAGTGAATCCGACAAAATATTAAAAACGATATAGTGTGATCACCTACGCAAAAGGACATGGAGAAGATGCTCACCCACAAAATATTAAAAACAACGTTATATCTCTTTTGTGTTTTTTTTTTAGGAATTAGTTGATATCTGATTATGTAAATTTGGACAAAATCTCTTATGTAAATTTGGACAAAATCTATTTTCTGTTGTTTAAATTGTCCTTTTGAATGTATAAATGGATTCAGTTTGCTGAAAAACTCTTGAACATTTGGATTATACAAATTTAACCACTCAAATCTGCGGATCCAACCATTCATTACTAGATTTCAAACAAGATCTAAAAAAAATTAAAAAAAACCTTTAAAAAATAAAACTTTTAACTATTCTATTAAAAACGATAAAAGATAAGGTGTGGGAGAGATGGAAAAGTACCGAGATTTTTATCAGCCCTTGAATCCTATAAAATGTCCAACGGGGAAGAAAGCAATACGTAGATGGAAAAGATATTATGTACAATTTTTCTTTTTAGGTGAAATTTTGCTACTCAGAAAACTAGAAAATTTTGCGATTCAAAATTAATTTTTTAAATAGAGCAGTGATACATAGAGAAAGTAGTTTTAGTAGGTTCGGAATTAATTTTCTGAACAGAGCAGTGAATCCCACAATGCCATGTTCAACTGTAAAGCAGCATATAATTTGGAGTGAATCTGACAATATTTCCAACTGTGAAGCAAAATAGAGTTTGCCACGCATGCGTATCTGGTTAAGGACAGGATGCTCACCGCGTGAATCTTATCCATTAAATTAATGAATACGACAACGTTTCCAACTGTAAAGCAAAATAGAAAGGACAGGATCCTCACCGCGTGAAATTTATCCATCATACAATCCGACAATATTTCCAACTGTAAAGCAAAGTAGAATTTGGCATGCATACATAGATTTTGAAGGACAGATACAGCGATACTCACCGCGTGATGATTATCTATTAAATTAATGTATCCGACAATACTTCCAACTGTAAAGCATAATAGAAAAGACAGGACAGGACTGGACTCTTATCGCGTGATTAAACCATTCGACAATATTTCCTGCTGAAAAGCTAAAAACAGAATTTGGCACGCATGCATAGATGGTGAAGGACACATCCAGCGATGCTCTCCGACAATATTTCCAGTTGGAAAGCAAAATAAAATTTGGCACGCATTCATAGATGGTGAAGGACAGATGCAGAGATTCCCACTGGTGAATATTAACTATTAAAATAGCAAATAACAATCTCAATCTCTTTGTAGAAATGATTCATATACTATTTATCTCATTTTTCACTTTTTCAAATTAATGGACTTAATCAATGTATATCAATCATTTTTATAAATTAATTGTTGTTAGTTGATCATCCATGTTTTCTGATTATTTTTAATATAATATTTAGTAATGTATATAAATTAATGTTCTATTATTATATTACAATAATGTAATATTAAAAATAATGTATAAATTAAAATATTAATTTATATTATTGTATAACTTAACATATTAATTGAAGATTATGTATTTTATATGATTTGAAATACAAATTAATTGTAATTGATGGAGGTTCAAATGGAGCTTGGCTCAACATCTTTGGAGGCCCACGGGCCCACCTAACCCCTCTCCCTCGCTGACTAGCTACAAAACCCCGCGACCACAACAACTGGGTCTGTGCACCATTTTTATTTGGTTTTCTTTACCTGCGACAGTCAAAACAAGGTTTTTTTGGGGATCACCTCGCTCAACTAAAAATGGCAGGTTATGATGACGTGGTGGATTATTCTCCCGAGCCTGGAGAATCGCTTCCCTGGCACCTGACAGCTGGCAATCAAGACCAGAACTTCATAGAGCAAGTAGTTGGTTTTTCCTCACCGGCTTCACAGGAGGACTTCTTTCCACAGCTCTCAGGATTATCTGGGTTTTTTCTGGGACAGGTTCAAGCAGACCACTCTTGGCAAAGAGTCGCAGGTTCATTCGGAGTTTCCTCTACACAAACCCCGACTAATCCCACCCAAACCGTATCTCAACTCCCGTCCTCCTTCCCTGCCGCAGCTCCTACCTCCCCTCTTTTCTGCAGTCTCCCCCTCACCTCCTCCCCCTCCAACATCTCCTGGTCCTTACCCTATCCCACAGTTCCCAGCTTCCCCCTTTCCCCCCCCTCTGGAACAATGCTTTTTCTCACCTCCTCTCCCAGGCTTAGTCTCACCCACTCCCGCCCAGACCAACACTGACCGGGCTCTTCTAGCTCACGACTCAATTCCGGCCCACCTTTTCCCTTTCGAAAAACAGTGTTAATTTCAGGACCACACTCTTTCGGCGAATGAATGTTTTATCTCTGCAAATCTCCGGCCAACAAATTCCAGTGAGTGGGTTAATGTCTTTGGAAGGGAAACAACAACTGCAGCTCATAATCAACATCTTCGCCCACGCAAGGGAGCCGATGGAACAAGGCACAGGAAGCGCATCAAATGCGTAGGATCCTCCTCCACAAACTAAAATTTCACCCTGGGGGATGACCTAACACTACCAGGAGTGGCAGAAATGGCAGACAAAACCCTCGTTGGGAAAGCTTGTGGACGCCAATTTAGCGAAAATTCGCTAAAAAGCTGGGTGGCTTCAAATTGGGATCAGCTCTACAATCCCCCACCAAAAATCAATCGATTGTCCAGAGGTTGGTTCATGCTTACATTCTCAGAACAATCCCAGGCCTACTCGATCCTACAAAAAAGTTGGTTTATAGACTCCTCCCCTATTCTCCTAAAACTATGGAACCCTACTTTCGACGCGGACAATGAGAGATTGGACTCCATCCCCATTTGGGTCCGACTATCGAGATTCCCCCCACACCTTTGGAACGAAAAGTGCTTCAAAGCCATCGGGAATCATCTTGGAGATTTCATAACTGCAAACATGGGATTTCTTGAAACAGGGGAAATGGCGGTAGCAAGGATCCTAGTCCTTCTAAACATAAGAGAGGGCCTAAAAGAATTCTTAAACTTAACAGATCTGGGGAGAACCAGGGTACAAATTCTCGATTATGAAGGAATCCCCTTCCGTTGCAGAAGATGTCATGAATATGGACACATCATCAAGGACTGCAACTACAGCTCGAGAGGTCACAGGAATCGATGGCCAATAGCAGAAAACAGGAGGAGCAACAAGATGCCAACCTCCAAAGACACCAGCTCTCCCTCCACGGAATCTTCTATAGGAGGAACCACAAATGAACAAGAAGCATCGTGGACTGAAGAAGTAGAAGCTCCTCCCCGGCAAGAAGGAAACGGTTTGGCAATAGTCCTATTCGATAGGGAACGACAGGCATCATAAGCAAACTCAAAGACCATCCCTCATCTCCTAGTCGACAACTTTCTGGGTATGCATATTTCTATCTCCCGCCCAGTTTTTGGATTTTCAAAGGATAACAGCCTTTCTGTATTAAATGGAGGTTTTACCCCCCCCCCAATCCCTACACCCACTATTCTCCCCTTTCCTCCTCCCCCACTCCTTCCCCCACCCCTACCCAATCCTCTCGTTTCCCCCCAGCCCCTCTACCAGCTTCGGAGATCAACACTCTCCCCCACCCTCCTCCAGAGGACTCCTCCTCTAAAGAAACAGAAGATTCCATTATCAGATACCAACTCCGCAACAGGACTGTCTCCATACCTCTCTCAAAACACAAGGGCTTGGGACCAAACCCCGAGATCCACAAAACAAAAAAGGGGCATGGAAGAAACTCCCACCTGTACAAG
>ML793168.1:487025-498544 GCA_009831015.1 Picea engelmannii
TTTTTTTGAGATATTGATGGCGCTTGTATTATCAAAATATATTGGAATGGGCTCATCATACTCAACTTATATATCTGTCAAAGTTGGTTTCATCTAAAGAACATGTGTACAACATGTTGTTACTGCAATATACTATGTCTCGGCTGTAGATAGAGATACTAATGATTGTTTCTTGCTTAGCCATGATACTAAACACTCACCCAAGTAGAACGTCGTTCCACTGGTGCTTCGTCGGTCAACAATACAACTTGCCCAATCTGCATATGTGTAGCCAATTAGTGATAGATCCTTTCCTTTTGGATACCATTGCCCAAACTCTTATGTTCCTTTGAGATATTTGAAAATCCTCTTCACTGCTAATACATGTGATTCATTTGGTGTTGTTTGAAATCGTGTCACTTGTCTAACTGTTTGCATTACATATGGTCTGAATGTTGTCACATACAATAGGTTGTCAATCATTGACTTGTATTGCCTTTGATCTGTAGACTTCGAATCATCATCTTTGCTCAACTTGCAATTGGTTTGCATGGGAGTGATAATTGGTTTACAATCTTCCATTATGAACCTCTTTAGCATTTCTCTGATATACTTGGTTTGAGAAATAAAAATTCATTGGTTTCTTTAATGTATCTGAAGTTCCAGAAAGAAGGATAGTTCTCCAAGTAGTGACATTTTAAATTCTTTATGCATGTCTTTTGCAAATTTCTGGCTTAACCTGTCATCATCACTACCAAAAATAATATCATCAACATAAACTTCAATTAATAAAAAATTACCTTGACTTACCTTGATGTAGAGGTTGTTTTTTGCACTCCATTTTCTGAACCTTGCCTACTGCAGATACTTATCCAGTCTTGAGTACCATGCTCTAGGAGTCTGTTTTAGACCATACAAGGTCTTCCTTAATTTACACACATAATCTATGTTCTATGACAACTGAAATCCTTATGCTTGTTAAATGTAGACCTCTTGTTCAAGTTCCTCATTCAAAAAGTTGATTTTACGTCCATCTGATATACGTTAACATTTTTGGAGCATGTATAAGCTAAAAGAAAATGGATTGCTTCCATTCTGGCAACTGGGGAAAATGTCTCTTCAAAGTCAATTCCTTCAATCTGAGCATATCATTTACATATCAATCTAGCTTTGTTCCTTGTAACTTGTCCATCTTCATTCAATTTATTTCTGAAAATCCATTTTGTGCCGATCACATTCTTATTTTTTGGTCTTGAAACCAATTCTCAAGTGTCATTTTTCTCTACTTTATCCAATTCTTCATCCATGGCCTTATTCCAAAATTCATCCTTGTTGGCTTCTTCAAAACAATTTGGTTCAATTGTAGATAAGAGTGCTAGGTGTATTTGTTCTGGTGAACGGATTCTTCTTCTAGTCTCAACTCCGGCATCTTTGTTTTCAATAATCTGATCTGAAGGATGATTCTTTTGTACTCGTTTACTAGGTGTCTTTGGAGACACTTGCTGAATTTTCTCTTCTGCTTCTGTCAGATTCTCTTCATCTTCCTCTTCTACTTCATTTTCATCTTCTGCTTCTTCTTCTAAGGGTTGTTTCATTTATTCATTTTCTTCCTTTGATTCTGGTCTGTCTGTTTCATCAATTGTTACGTTGATTCTTTCCACAACTTTGTTCAATCTTAGATTGTAACACTTCTATGCTTTCCTTGTACTTGAGTAACCAACAAGTACTCATTTTTCCACACAAGAGTCAAACTTTCCCATTTTTCCATCTTCTCTTTTGATGTAGCATTTGTTTTCAAAAACTCTGAAGTGCTTCACATTTGCTGGTCTTTCTTTCCATAGCTCGTAGGGAGTTTTGTCAGTATTGTTTCTGAGCATTATTCTGTTTTGAATGTGAACTGATGTATGCACTACCTGTGTCCAAAAAATATTTGTCAATTTGTAATCCATTAGCATTGTTTGAGCCATTTCCTGTGTAATTATCATCCATTACAATAATGTTCCTTTGTCTTTGAACCACTCTCTGAACCAATCTATGAATCCATGCTCTCGTCCACTATCATATAACTATCCAAACCTGCTAAGTGTTCTTACGAATCCATCTCTGTCCATACTGTCCAAGACTCTACTTGCGCAATTGTCCATAATGCTAACCCATTTATCATTATACTATCAAATTGTACTTCTGCTAATTGATTGCTCTGAATCTGTCTTCTCAAACTTTGCAAGCTGCTCGAATGATGGTTCTTTGGTCTGTCACAGCTATCGCATAGACTCCCCCTGTCTAATATTCATATTACTTGGGAGTCTCTAAGCCGGATGGCTCAGAACAATTCCTACTCTGATATGTATTAATCATCTTCATTGGTATATTCATCATCATCTTCATGCAGCAACCCAATGATTGGGAAGTTGCTGCATGGCTGAAGATTTACATAACCATACCATACATGACATGATGGGACCTCTTCATCACCGAGACCCATCGCTTAGAACAACGTCTACGCCGGAAACAAATCTCCACGTTGGCTACTGCCCGCTCCGTTCCACCCGGGCCCACAATGCCCCGTTCCGAGTTCAAGCTAATTCAAATTTTGAATTTAGCAAAGGCGCCAAGGCACAATGCCCCATTCCTAGTTCAAATTTTGAATTTAGCAAAGGCGCCAAGGATCGACAGGTTAAAATTTCTATTTTGAGATTTCGATCTGTAGATTTCGCCATCGAATCTGAGCAAATTCCAGATTTCTATGCTTTTCATATGAGGTCTGGAATTACAAGTAGTTACAGTTATTCAAATAAGGCCATAGAGCCCGCCCATTTCTTCTATGCTTGTCGTCCCTGTAACCATCCTCTGGGCCATGGTCAGGACATCTACATGTACATGTAAATTGATTGATCAATTATCTGGGTTTCGTTTAATTCAATCTGACTTGATTTGATATGATAAATATTTGCTTTCCGCCAAACCCATATTTTGTTTTATTGGAAATTTTGATACAGAAGGCTGGGCTTTTTGAACGACAGCCATGGTGAATATGTATTCGTTGGCTGAAAGGCATATAGTGTTGGATAAGATGCACCATCTTCGTGCCGCTTGTGAGTTATCAGTCTTAGGGAATGAAAAAAGGGGGACCGACAAAAAACAGATCAGACGCTTGTGAGTTATCAGTCTTAGGGAATGAAAATAGGGGGATGGACAAAAAACAGATCAGAGAAGAAGAGGAGCTGAGCCCACCTGAGCATTCCTGCAAAGGGAAACGGGCGCGTTTAATGGAGTTTGAGGCAGGGATGGCCATTGACAACACTGAAAATGTTGGTGTAGGTAATGAGAATTTATGGAAAGATGCTGAAATGATTATGGAAATATTTTGGATCGATGACTTCATTGACACGCATCTAAATTAAGTGAATCGAACTGTTGGCCATACTTTTCTACAATCCCCGTCGGTTATAAATTCAATCAATTATTCTCTACACTCAATTTCAGTATTATGTTCATGTGGTTGGTCGACGATGTAACATTTTTCAGCCATCTATGATTGGATTTCTCCTCTTCCACCTCCCTCGTGTTGGGTAAAGGTGGACGTCTCTTACGATTGTCCTGGCGTTACTCCTTACGCACCATTTTATAAGCATAGCAATGGCGAAATACTAATTAGTAAATTTGTTATCAGTAAAAGTGTTGTAAAGGGGTTATGTGCTTTCAATTTGAAATGTCATTATACCATACGAAAAGTGAATATATTCAGTTTTCCTGTAGGTTGGGTAGGATGTCTTTTAGTGATTGGGAGGAAAACAAGATGTCCCACATTTTAGTCATGCTGATCAATTTTGTCTTTAAAGATGTTTATGTGGTGAGACACAGTTAGCGAAAGTCCTCGTGGATTTAGACCTTGCAAAGTCATCTAAATATAAGGATGTATTTACCAGTGCGTTTTTGGTTGCATGCATCCGCATCTTCAAAGAAGTTGATGCCATAAAAATTACAGAGTCACATGGATTCTAGTTCCTAGACAACGAACTAGAGAATGCCACTACGAGAAGCAAACTTAAATTTATTTCAGCTCTCGGCGACGATTGTATAGATCGCTTAATGCCGAAGGTGGCATCCATTTTCACTGAAATCAACTACAAGAGCACAACTGATGAATTGTTTGCTAAAGGCAATAATCCTTTAGTATACTCAAACAACAATACTCGAGGCTTCTGAATTGTAAGAATCTACACTCCTGTTAGTCTAATGAATGTACTTGACAGTGACAGCAAAATTTCAGATTGGTATCAGTATGCATTAGCACAACACGAGATGTAGGCCAATATCCAGTTCCCTTGCATCGTTAAAATATTTCCAGATTGGATAAAAGTGCAGGTCCGAATCCGTAATCTGCTATGTGATGTTATTGCATTATTGCCTGAAAAAGAAATCAGCGAGCGGTGATTTGAAGATGAACGACACTTCCCATCTCTGCTCTTGTTCTCAATTGGCCCCCAATTTGATCAATCTTATATCCTCATGTTTTCACTCTCTCGGTCATCCAATGTTCCTCCTCGATGTGAATTACTATACACATATATACACTAGTATGTACAAATCACCAAGTACATAAACCATTGCACTCCTCTCAACTATTTTTCCAATGTTAGCAAAATCATCCATTTTCCATAAATTATAAATGAATCAACATAATAAAGTAACCATGCCAAACACATAACACAACATATACAGTTGGAATCCCCAAGAAGGGAGAGAAAACCCACTTCAACCATAGTAACCAATAGTGAATCTATTGGAAATGCACATGGTCATATTTGGGGTTGGGGCAGCTAATAATGCCCTAATTGATTTATCAATATATCAAGAACTCAAATGGCCAGTTGCTTTAACAAAGTGCATCATTTCACAATATGTACATTTGTGACACTAACCAAACTATCCATTGTTTGGATCACTCAATCCTCCAAGATGATGTCATGGGCAATCCACCATCCAAACTTGTCTCTAGCTAACACATAACTATTCAATTATTGTCCATTGTTGTACAAGATCCACTAAATCATCTTGGTTCAACCAAATCCATCTAGGTTCACCTTGTCTCAATTTTCCTCATCATGATACAAATGGCGGCATCAAGGATCAAGTTGCGACTTCAAAACAAAATCACCTCATTGTGAGACAAATGATGACATTGTAGCCCAAGTGGTGATGCTACAACACAGAAAGGCACAACAAAGAACACTGAGGCACAACCTACCATGCCATCTCAATTGTTTGGGCTCACCTAGAGGAAATTGTCCATAGTGAGACACTCATTCTAGTTTTCTCTGGGTTCTTGTAGGTTTTCCTAGGCCATTCCAAAATCATTCCACGACATTCTATCCCATTCCAAGTTGTTTTGGAGGTCATTATAGAATCATTCCACAAGTCATAGTTCTAGAGGGCCTAGTTCTAGAGGGCGTAGTTCCACAGGTCATAGTTCCACAGGTCATAGTTCCAGAGGTCATAGTTCTAGAGGCGTAGTTCCAGAGGGCGTAGTTCCAGAGGTCATAGTTGCAAAGGGCGTAGTTCCAGAGGGCGTAGTTCCAGAGGTCATAGTTCCAAAGGCGTAGTTCTAAAGGGCATAGTTCCAGAGGACATAGTTCCAGAGGGCGTAGTTCCAGAGGTCATAGTTCTATAGGTCATAGTTCCAGACGCGTAGTTCCATAGGGCATAGTTCCAGAGGTCATAGTTCCAAAGGGCATAGTTCCAGAGGGCATAGTTCCAGAGGTCATAGCTCCATAGGCATAGTTCTAGAGGGTGTAATTCCACAAGTCATAGTTCCACAGGTCATAGTTCCAAAGGGTGTAGTTCCAGAGGGCGTAGTTCCACAGGTCATAGTTCTAGAGGGCGTAGTTCCAGATGTCATAGTTCTAGAGGCGTAGTTCCAGAGGGCGTAGTTCCAGAGGTCATAGTTCCAAAGGGAGTAGTTCCAGAGGACGTAATTCCAGAGGTCATAGTTCTAGAGGCGTAGTTCCAGAGGGCATAGTTCCACAGCTTATAGTTCCAAAGGGCGTAGTTCCAGAGGGCATAGTTCCAGAGGTCATAGAGGTCATAGTTCCAGAGGGAATAGTTCCAAAGCTCATAGTTCAAAAGGGCGTAGTTCCACATGGCGTAGTTCTAGAGGACATAGTTCCAGAGGCGTAGTTCCAGAGGGCGTAGTTCCACAGGTCATAGTTCCAAAGGGCATAGTTCCAAAGGTCATAGTTCCAGAGGGTGTAGTTCCATAGGTCATAGTTCCACAGGTCACAATTCCACAGGTAATAGTTCCAGAGGGCGTAGTTCCACAGGTCATAGTTCCAAAGGGCGTATTTCCAGAGGGCGTAGTTCCATAGGTCATAGTTCTACAGGTCACAATTTGACAGATCATAGTTCCAGAGGGCCTAGTTCTAGAGGGCATAGTTCCACAGGTCATAGTTCTAGAGGGCGTAGTTCCACACGTCATAGTTCCAAAGGGCATAGTTTAAGAGGGCGTAGTTCCAAAGGTCATAGTTCTAGAGGCATAGTTCCAGAGGGCGTAGTTCCACAGGTCATAGTTCTAAAGGGCACAGTTCTAGAGGGCATATTTTCAGAGGTCATAGTTCTAGAGGGCGTAGTTCCATAGGTCATAGTTCCACCGGTCACAATTCCACCTGGAACTACACCCTCTGGAACTACGCCCTCTGGAACTACGCCTCTGGAACTATGACATGTGGAACTACGCTCTCTGGAACTACGACTCTAGAACTATGACCTCTGGAACTACGCCCTCTCAAACTACACCCTTTGGAACTATGACCTCTGGAACTACAACCTCTAGAACTTTAACCTGTGGAAATATGACCTCTGGAACTATGACCTCTAGAACTACGCCCTCTGAAACTACGCCCTTTGGAACTATGACCTTTGGAACTAAACCCTCTGGAACTATGACCTGTGGAACTACACCCTCTAGAACTAGTCCCTCTGGAACTATGAATTGTGGAATTGTGACCTGTGGAACTATGACCTGTGGAACTATGCCCTATGGAACTATGACCTCTGGAACTACGCCTTCTGGAACTACACCCTCTGGAACAGCGCCATTTGGAACTATGACCTGTGGAAATACACCCTCTGGAACTACGCCTCTAGAACTATGACCTGTGGAACTACGCCCTCTAGAACTATGACCTGTGGAACTACGCCCTCTGGAACTATGACCTATGGAATTGTGACCTCTGGAACTACGCCCTGTGGAACTATGACCTCTGGAACTATGACCTCTAGAACTACGTCCTCTAGAACTACGCCCTTTAGATCTATGACCTCTGGAACTACGCCCTCTGTAACTAAGCCCTCTGGAACTATGACCTTTGTAACTACGTCCTCTGGAACTATGCCCTCTGGAACTATGCCCTCTGTAACTACGCCCTTTGGAACTATGACCTCTGGAACTACACCCTCTGGAACTATGACTTGTGGAACTACGCCCTCTGGAACTATGACCTGTGGAATTGTGACCTCTGGAACTACGCCCTTCAGAACTATGACCTCTGGAACTACGCCCTCTGGAACTATGACCTGTGGAACTATGCCTTCTAGAACTAGGCCCTCTAGAACTATGACCTGTGAAATTGTGACCTCTGTAACTACACCCTCTGGAACTATGCCCTTTGGAACTATGACCTCTGGAAATATGCCCTCTGAAACTACGCCCCTTGGAACTACGCCTCTGGAACTATGACATGTGGAACTATGCCCTTTGGAACTGTGACCTCTGGAACTAAGTCCTCTGGAACTATGACCTATGGAACTATGCCCTCTGAAACTATGACCTGTCTAACCGTTGCCGTAGAAGATTAAATTAAATGGCGAACCTGATGGCCATATGCATTAATTGATATGAAAAGGTTTGTGTGGTGACTACAAACGCGTACTCGTGATGTCGATTTGAAACGATATGGATATGGGGAATAGTTCCAAAGGTCATAGTTCCAGATGGCGTAGTTCCAGAGGTTATAGTTCTATAGGTCATAGTTATATAGGACGTAGTTCCATAGGTCATAGTTCCAGAGGGCGTAGTTCCACAGGTCATAGTTCCACAGGTCATAGTTCCAAAGGGCGTAGTTCCAAAGGTCATAGTTCCAGAGGGCGTAGTTCCATAGGTCACAGTTCCATAGGTTACAGTTCCACAGGTCATAGTTCCACATGTCATAGTTCCATAGGTCATAGTTCCAGAGGTCATAGTTCCACAGGTCATAGTTCCAGAGGTCACAGTTCCACAGGTCATAGATCCAGAGGGCATATTTCAACAAGTCATAGTTCCAGAGGAATTAGTTCCAGAGGTCACAGTTCCACGGGTCATTGTTCCAAAGGTCATAGTTCCAAAGGGCATAGTTATAGAGGTCGTAGTTCCAGAGGTCATAGTTCTAGAGGGTGTAGTTCCACAGGTCATAGTTCCAAAGGTCATAATTCCAGAGGGCGTAGTTCCATAGGTCATAGTTCTAGAGGGCATAGTTCCATAGGTCATAGTTCCACAGGTCACAGTTCCATAGGTCATAGTTCCATAGGGCATAGTTCCAAAGGTCATAATTCTAGAGGTCATAGTTCTAGAGGTCATAGTTCCATAGGTCATAGTTCCATAGGTCATAGTTGCAGAGGTCATAGTTCCAGAGGGCGTAGTTCCACAGGACATAGTTCCAGAGTTCATATTTTCAAAGGGCGTAGTTCCATAGGTAATAGTTCCACAGGTCACAGTTCCATAGGTCATAGTTCCAGAGGTCATAGTTCCAGAGGGCGTAGTTCCAGAGGTCATAGTTCCACAAGTCATAGTTCCACAGGTCAAAGTTCCACAGGTCATAGTTCCAAAGGGCGTAGTTCAAGAGGTCATAGTTCCAGAGGGCATAGTTCCAGAGGTCACAATTCCACAGTCACAGTTCCATAGGTCATAGTTCCAAAGGTCATAGTTCCAGAGGGTGTAGTTCCAAAGGTCACAGTTTCTATTCCTGACAAGCCCTCTTCCTACTCCTGACAAGCCCTCATAATCCATCTCAATGGACTACATGTCGGGCCTTCCTTCAACCAAGCAGGGAAATGATTATGTTTTTGTGGTTTTTCATCGATTTTCCAAGATGGCGATTTTGGTCGTATGCAAGAAGAGCATCACAACGGAGGCCACTACCAAGCTCTTCTTCGAACGAGTGTGGGTACATTTTGGGGTACCACAAACCATTGTCTCAGATTGGGACAACCGGTTCCTCAACACATTGGGACAATCGGTTCCACAACGAAATCTCTATATACGCAAGAGAGATTCTGTATATGCGCATTTTGCCTTCCATAAATGTGCATATACGAAAGCTCTCTTTCGTATATGCACATTTTGTCTTCTGTATATGCGCATTTTGGCTTCCGTAAATGCGCATTTATGGAAGCCAAAATGCACATATACAAAAGAGATATTTACGGAAGCCAAAATGTGCATATACGAAAGCTCTCTTCTACATATGGGCATTTTGGCTTCCGTAAATGCGCATTTTGGCTTCCGTATATGCGCATTTACAGAAGCTAAAATGCGCGCATTTATGGAAGCCAAAATGCACATATACAGAAGAGAGATTTACAAAAGCTCTCTTCTGTATATGCGCATTTTGCCTTCCATAAATGTGCATATATGGAAGCTCTCTTTCGTATATGCACATTTTGTCTTCCGTATATGTGCATTTTGACTTCCGTAAATGCGCATTTACGGAAGCCAAAATGCGCATATACGAAAGAGAGATTTACGGAAGCCAAAATGTGCATATACGGAAGCTATCTTCTGTATATGCGCATTTTGGCTTCTGTAAATGTGCATTTTGGCTTCCATATATGTGCATTGACGGAAGCCAAAATGCGCATATACGGAAGAGAGATTTACGAAATCTCTCTTCTGTATATGCACATTTTGGCTTCCATAAATGTGCATTTTGGCTTTCGTATATGCGCATTTTTTCCTTCTGTAAATGTGCATATACGGAATCTCTCTTCAGTCTATGCACATTTTGTCTTCTGTATATGCGCATTTTGTCTTCCATATATGCGCATCTACGGAAGCCATAATGCACATATACGGAAGCTCTCTTCCGTATATGCGATTTTGGCTTCCATAAATGTGCATATATAGAAGCCAAAATGCACATATACGGAAGTTCAAAATGCACATATATGAAAGCTTCCGTATATGTGCATCTTGGCTTCCATATATGTGCATTTTTTCCTTCTATAAATGCACATATACGAAAGCCAAAATGCGCATATACGGAAGAGAGCTTTCGTATATGCACATTTTGGCTTCTGTATATGCGCATTTACGAAAGCCAAAATGCGCATATACAAAAGTTATCTTCCGTATATGCGCATTTTGGCTTTCGTAAATGTGCATATACAAAATCTCTATATATGGAAGAGAGCTTTTGTATATGCGCATTTTGGATTCCGTAAATGCACATATACGGAAGGAAAAATGTAAATATACGGAAGAGAGCTTCCATAAATGCATATTTTTGTTTTCCGTAAATGCACATTTTTTTCTTCCGTAAATACGCATATACGGAAGCTCTCTTCCATATATGCACATTTTCCCCTCCATATATGCACATTTTGGCTTCCGTAAATGCGTAAATGCGCATTTACGGAAGCCAAAATGTGCATATACGGAAGCTCTCTTCCGTATATGCGCATTTTGGCTTCCGTAAATGCGCATTTTTTCCTTTCGTAAATGCATGCATATACGCAAAATCTCCTCTGTATATGCACATTTTGTCTTCCATATATGCACATTTACGAAAGCTCTCTTTCGTATATAGATCTTCCATATATGTGCATTTTGGCTTCCGTATATACGCATTTTTTCCTTCCGTAAATGCGCATATACGAAAGCCAAAATGCACATATACGGAAGAGAGCTTTCGTATATGCGCATTTTGGCTTCCATATATGTGCATTTATGGAAGCCAAAATGCACATATATGGAAGCTATCTTCTGTATATGTGCATTCTATCTTCCGTATATGCGCATTTTGGCTTCCGTAGATGTGCATATACGGAAGACAAAATGTCAATATATGGAAGAGAGATTCCATAAATGCGCATTTTTGTTTTCCGTAAATGCACATTTTTCCTTCCGTAAATGCGCATATACGAAAGCTCTCTTCCGTATATGCACATTTTTCCTTTCCTATATGCGCATTTTGGCTTCCGTAAATGCACATTTACGGAAGCCAAAATGCACATATACGGAAGAGAGATTTACGGAAGCCAAAATGTGCATATACGGAAGCTATCTTCCGTATATGCGCATTTTGGCTTCCGTAAATGCGCATTTTTTCCTTTCGTAAATGCACACATATATGAAAGCTCTCTTCCGTATATGCGCATTTTGGCTTCCGTATATGCGCATTTTTTCCTTCCGTAAATGCGCATATACGGAAGCCAAAATGCGGATATATGGAAGAGAGATTTCGTATATGCGCATTTTGGCTTCCGAGAGAGAGACACACAGAGAG